>JANRGW010010865.1:0-20124 GCA_024733675.1 Psilopsiagon aymara
ATGAGGAAGAAATTCTTTAGTGTAAGGGTGGTGAGGCGCTGGAATGGGTTGCCCAGGGAAGTTGTGAATGCTCCATCACTGGCGGTGCTCAAGGCCAGGATGGACATAGCCTTGGGTGACATGGTTTAGTGTGAGGTGTCCCTGCCCATGGCAGGGGGGTTGGAGCTAAATGATCTTCAGGTCCTTTCCAACCCTAACTATTCTATGATTCTATATTTGTTAGAGGCACAATATTTTTTCTCAGTTCTTGTCATAAATCCAGACAAATTTAATTCACATTTTAAAATTACAATTCTTGCAAATAATTGTTTCTTTTAAAACATTGTAGTGTAAAGTTTTAGTATTTTTAATTTTTTCCTTATAATGCTGAAAAAACACATTCCCAGGAAATGTGTGGGTTTTTATTGTTGTTTTCTTCTTTACAACTCCATATGGCGGTAAGTTATTCTATTTTTTCTGAAATTCAGAAAGTAATGTGCATGCTACAAGGTCGGCAAGGGTTGTCATACATCAAGAGATGAGGAAGCACCACTTAGATTTCAGAAAGTACAGGCTTCATTTCTCAGATACTTTTGTGACAACAGTGCCAGAAACTGCAGGAATCTTGTCTACTTCTATGATTTACATGCTGTATATGTAAAATGAGTATACTGTCATGTAATCACTGTCATACCAGCACTGCTGTCAGCAAATCAATTTGAGGGTTTCATTAGAAACCTATTCTCTCATTTTTGGAGAATCACATTGGGAAGGAGCTGTAAAATAGGTGTAAAGTCTATGGAAGGTCTTCCATAAGAGATTAGATTTAATTTGTATATGGAAAGGGAGCAAATAAGAATTACTGAAAGTCAGCCTGGCTTTTAGATTTAGGTCTAAGGTCTGCAACTGGATTGCATTAGATTTGAATTAGGAAATTAAGTCATACTTTACCCACACCAATGAAAAGCGAACATTAAAAACCAGGAACAGTATACGGAAAGGAAGGAACTGAGATTAAAAAGACAGTAGAAAAACCTAACTAAATACATTCATAATGCAGGGAAGTAGCTGAAGAGTAGCATTTTGGAGCACCCCAGGAATGATTAACAGAAAAAAGTCTAGCAGAAAAGTGAACTAAACAATCCTTCGGATTCTGAATATCCAATGAATGGTTACAAACATGACTGCACAGTTCAGTTAGAATATATAGTATATTTGCTAACCAAGTGCATGGGACTTAAAGAGATGCATCCACAGGTCCTGAGGGAACTGTCAGATGAAATGGCTAAGGACAAGACAACTCCTGAGCAAGACATCTAGCAGCTTCTAAGGAGAGGACTTTTAGTTGTGTAGCCCCAGAAACATACCTGCTGGGAAAGCTGTGGAGAGATAGCCGGAAAAGGGCAGATGCTCCTGTGGTCCCAGATGACCCTACAGGGCTGGGCAGCCATATATCTGCAATCAATTACAGGCATTAGGAAGGCAATCTGGGAATTATGATGGAGTGAAATAAAGTCAGTGAGTATATTAAATGAGAAATCCCATGGAGCAAGAGAAACTTTCTATGGACTTTCTTCATGAAGGCTAGGATGCTTAGGATGAGATATATTGTACTTCCTAACTCCAAGGGGAAAAAAAATCATCAGATATTTAAGGGTGTTTATGAGGTGCTAGGATAACAGGAAACTGGGAATTTTTCCTAGAAGATCATGAGGGTAAGAGCAAGAATTTTTAATGTATGTATCAAATTGTATCTGCTGTATTCCACCTCAGAAAGCTTCAGAGATGAGGGAACTCCATCAGAACTGGAAGTCTGGCAGGTGAGAAAGCCTTTGTTGCCTGTACTGCATCTTGTCCTAGTTTAATTCAGTTTCTATTATTCCACTTTTCAGGTGTCTCTCTGTCTTTGAGTGTCTCCTCTCAAAAATGCCTTTGATTAATTAATACATGCAAAGTCATTAATAACAATACTAGATATCCCAGGTCCATAAAACACTCTTTCCAAGAGAGTGTGAGTAATTTTACCGCGTGTTCTTCCATCTGATAGCTTTCCTAAAGTACTATTGCTGTAGTTTTGCATGTCACAGACTCCTTATTCATCCAACAGGTCTTGTTTTAATGATTTCGGTTTTATTTTACCTGGTTTTTCTTACAGCACCACATGCAGCAATTTACTGAATATGGGCATCTACTGCGTTGACATTGGTTATCAAATTAGTTATCTTATAAAGAGAAGCATCAGGTAAATCTGAAGTGTATACTGAGATGTATCTCTTTTACATTAACTTCCTGGTTTTAACTACATTTGTCTTCTAAATGTATTCACAAAATCTGTATGGTACTGCATTCTGATTAATGGTTTCCTAGGTGCTCATATTTGCCACTTCTCAAACACAAGTATTTCATTTTCTCCAGCCACACTGTTCTTAAGAGATGATAGCAAACTGCAATGAGTTTTACTATTTCCTGATCACAACATTAGAAATACAGTGAAAAGCATTACTGTCTCACCTGAACTTCCTCTGGGAATTATGGCAGGCAACATCTTTTGAGATGTTCTCTTTGGAGACATCCTTGACACATGGACTGTTTCACACCTATGGGAGCCAGATGGGTCCAGAAGTGTTGGGAGAGGTAGGCAGTCATGGCTTCCATGTTTTAAGCCTTCAAGGAGCCACAATGTTATGGTTCTGAAACACCTGAAACGTTTTCTTTCTCGGTCTCAGCAGATTACTACAAAAGTGGCAGCCAAGACACACCATGACACATAACCATCACAGTAATGCTAGTAAATGTTTGGATTCAAGGTTTTTTTCATATTATTTTTTATCTTCCATTTCACTAGAATGGTCAATTTTCCTATTTTTTCTATACCAAAGTGGAAAATTAGCTGTAATGTGAAAACATCTGTGTTGCTGATATAAGCACAATAAGTCCTGTGCTATATAGCAATGAATCAATGATACATGGAGCTTAAAAAAACAGTAAGGGAAATGACCCCACACATGGGGAGAAAAGCAATTTGACAGTTCTCTGCAGATACTGCTTAGAGCATGTAACTGTTGTGAACTTGTCTTACTAGTGGGAAACCTGGGGCTTGTAAGTTACTTTCAGTACACTTAACCACTCACTTGGATGTCCCTTCAATCTCTCAGTACTGGAAGTCGAGCACATGAGTATGTAATGTTTCAAGGAAGCAAGAACATCCATTTTCTAATGAGACTAGGATAGCTTACTCAAGCTAAGCATCAGCCTTTTTATATGGTCTTCTAAATAAAAGATCCTACTCCAGATGGCTTTTATAAAAAAGAAACAAAGCACAAATAAGTCAATACAAGCATGATTTCTGCAAAAGACAAGTGCAGAACAATTTGAAGTGAGGAAAAAGGAGAGATAAATGCATAGAAATTTTAATGGATTTTCTTATCCTCCAAGGGAAAGAGAGCTGACTTTGAGCATTAAATATAGCTCTGTAGTTTCAAGTTTTAAAATGTTAAGCCCTCTCCCTGAATAACAAATCAAGGAATAAAATACAAGAAATGCATTGCTAGATGAGCAAAATGTATGTCCAAATGTTAATTTTAGTACTTTTTGTGCATATTTTTGTGCATAAATATAGTGGTTAGGCAACCACTTCTAAAACAAGTATTATGTGTTTTTACTTGCACAAATATATCTAATGGTGATAAATATCACTGTTAGAAGCTATATATTTGTCCTTCCTGAATACAGTTCCCTCACTATTTCACATAAAATATGTGAAAAATAAGCCTAAAAGTTTGGGGTTTTTTTTGTTTGGATCTTTGGTTCTTATTTTACTACTAAGTCACTGCTGGTAAATTAGAATTGCAGTCATATTAATTTCAGAAAATGCTTGTGAAAGCAGCACAAAGTTCTTGCCCACCAATATTTAAAAAATTTGCAGAAATATTTGCTCTGCAAGCCTGTTTTTCTCAGAAAAAGGTAAGAGTGAATAAAAACAAATAGTTCCAATGAACAAGGAAATGCTTAGGTGAGAGAATTTACCTTTATTCCCACTGGCCTGCAAAGGTTCTCTGGACATCCAGACTCGTATCCAGTCAAGAATTCAGAATTGAGCTAAATGACATATGAGAGGCATTCCTCCTCTCTTAAGGTAAAATCCATGTAAAATATTGGTAACATCTTAGTGCAATATCTGGGAGACACTTCAGTTCATTTCTTGTTTGAGTTATAAGTAACTGCCTGGATCTTCTGTCACACACCATCTTCTTGCCAGTCATCCTCTGGAAGGGTGGTCTCTTATGATCTCTTTCATATGTACTAATTATTTCAAGGTCTTTTCCATTCCTGTGCGTGGTATGATCAAAGTACATACGTTTGTGCTGTGCTCCCATTTTGGTAACATAGAAATTGTCCTCTTTTTGATGTAGGAAATACATAAGTCTTCCCCAACACCATTTTTAAAAGTCCCCCATGGTTTCTTTGTGATCAATATCCATTTTTAGATTTTTCCTCACATAAGAACAGGCTATAGCGGAATTAAAATTTGTACCCGACTTCTGTATGTGCTTAGTCTCCATCCTTTTCCAAACTTTTTTTTGAATATATAAGTATTTGAGTGAGTGAGCCATTTCTATTTTTATTTTACAATACTTTAGAACTTTTGTTGATCATACTCAATTTGAATTCATCTGCTGCTTCTGAAATATGATGTTTAATTTGGGGCATTATTCTATTTCTGTCAAATTATAAAGTCTTCATACCCTTTAGATTTGCTCCACTTCAGAATGATCTGATTTCCTCAACTGATTTAAAACTACAGTATTTAGGGCTTTACATCAGAAAAATATAGCAAAACAACGGTGTGCCAGCATCATACCTGATATTACTTATGGCTTATCTACCTCTTTCTTCTGCTTTTTGAATCCTCACAGGACTTGTTTCATTGTATTTCCTGCATACATACATATTTCCATACATGCATGGGCTTCTTTTCATGCAGCCCATGATACAGTTGGCTTTCTAGACTGCAAACATGCACAATGCTGGCCCATGTTGAGCTTCTTGTCAATCAGTATCCCTAGAGTCCTTCTCCTCAGAGCTGCTCTATATCCAGTCCCCACCCAGTCTGTATTTATGCTTGGGATTGCCCTCACCCAGGTGCAGGGCCTCACATTTGGTCTTATTGAAGTTAATGGTGTTCTCACCTCTCAAGCCTGTCAAGGTCCATCTGGATGGCATTCTTCCTTCCAGCATGTCAAATGCATCACACAGCTTGGTGTCAATGTCAAACTTCCTGCTAGTGCACTTGATCCCATTTGTCCATGTCACTGAGAAAGATGTTGAGCAGCACTGGTCCCAGTACTAACCCTTGAGGGACACCACATGCCACTGGTCTTCACTTGGACATTGAGCTGTTGACCAAAATTCCTTGAGTGCAAGCATCCAGGCAATTTCTTATCCACCAAGTTGGTCCTTCCATCAGATCCATGTCTCTCCAGTTTAGGATGTCTTGCAGGACAGTGTCAAATGCCTTGCAAAAGCAAGGCACCCAGGTGCATGACCTCAGCCACCCTTCCTTTATCCACCAGTGCTGTAACCCAGTCGTAGAAGCTGGGTTTTGTTAGACAGGATCTATCCTTAATGAAGCCATGCTGGCTGTTACAAATCACTTTCTTGTTTTCCTTCCTTGTTTCCTAGAAACTGTGCTGAGGCACAGTTTCCAGGAGGATCTTCTCCATGATCTTGGCAGGCACTGAGGTGAGACTGACTGACCTTTAGTTCCCTAGGTCTTCCTTGTTTCCCTTTTTTAAAAATGGGGGTTATGTTTCCCCTTTTCCAGCCAGTGAGAACTTCACCTGACCGCCATGAATTGTCAAATATGGATAGTGGCTTAGGCACGTCATTTGCTAGTTCCTTCAGGACCTGTGTATGCATCTCACCAAGTCCCATGGACTTGTGCACCTCCGGGTTCCTCACATGGTCTCACCAGCATCTTTCAAGCATTAACCTTTCTGAAAAGTATCAGAGGTTGTAAATGATCAGCTAAACAGGTGGCCAACAGGTGGTCACATCTGTGCAATCGTGGGTGATGTATAGTATACTTATGTGTGCATTGGTTCTCTCCGGGAAAGCACCAGACTTCTTCCAGAGGAATTATTCTTATCGAGATGTCAGGTAAACTAGTACAGAAAAATTTTGTTTAAAAAGTGTACATTAGATAAAGTTATAAAAAACTATTAACTTTAGTAAGAGAAATGTCTGGCGCTACTAATAGAGAATGTCCATGTTTATATTTAATAAGGTCATTAATGTGTACAAATAAACAGTTAAACAACCTTTCAGTGGGACAGAGTACTTCAACCTGCTTGTGGATACATGAAATCAGTCTTTATCTGCTGTTCCATGCACACACAAGATTACTGTGGAATACAGTGAGAACTATAAACTTTTTATGGACAGAAAACAAACAAATGTTGCAGTTCAGAAAAGAACATCTATCTTAAAGAGTCCTCAACTTAAGACCAGTTTTCTTCTGACTCATATATATGCACACAAGTAGTTGCCAGGCTAGAACCAGTGTAGATATGCTTAGAAATTTATGACTACCCAGGTGTATCTGAGATCCCAAAAATCGCCAGAGTCGTGAAGTAGCACAGTGCCATCCCTGCTATAATGGAAGAACACAAATACCCCAAAGGCCTCGCTTTTATTAAAACACAAATTTGAGCAAGGCAACTCTGAAAATAGACATGATTCAAGCTGAGTCAGAGGACAAGACAATGGCAGAACTGTATTTAAAGAAGATATCTCCTGCCCCTCACCTACAGTTCCCTTCTGTTTTAGCAGCTGGCAGCAGTTTCCTGAGTCACACAAACTCCCCTGTTGTAGTTTCACCCTAGACAAAACCTAAGCACTACTTAGCTGCTCCCTCACCACCTCTTTCGCTGGTGGCATGAGGAGAAGAATCAGAAAAAGGTAAAACTCACAGGGGAAATATAAACGGTTTAATAATAAATATAAAATTAAAAATAATAACAAATAATAGTAGTAATAATATTGATGATGATGAAAAGGGGGAACAGAGAGAGAAGAATAAAACCCAAAAATGGTAAGTGATGCAAGTTATAATTGCTCACCACCGGCTAACTGTTGCTCATCCCTTCCCTGAACAGTGATCAGTGGATCCCAGGCAACTCTCCCCACTTTATGTACTGGGCATGATATACTGTGGTATGGAATACCCCTTTGGCTAGTTTGATCAGATTTCCTGTCTTTGCTCTATTCTGGCTTTTGCCCCTCCTCACTGGCCAAGCATGAGAGACTGAAAAGTCCTTGACCCAGGTAAGTGCTGTTTATCAACAACTAGAACATCGGTGTGCTATTGACGTTATTCTCATACTACATATAAGGCACAGCACTGCACCAGCTACTGAGAAGAAAATGAACTCTATCACAGCTGAAACCAGGACACCCCCATACCTGTGCGAATAACCTACCTGTGACCAGTCCTGCCTGAAGTAGGGTGATGTGTTTATGTCATCTGGCAGAGTGCTCTCCACACTCCTCCTGGTCTCCTTATCCCCTCTATTCAGGCTACCTCTTGTATCTCTTTCTCTACCCCGAAGTTGAGCATCCCAAAACCTCACCTGGCTGCATATGGGTTTGCAGTTGCACTGGATAATACAGCCATGTTACAAGCCTTCCTGCTGTCCATCACACTAGCATATAGCTGGGCATTTTTCAGGGGGGTCAGCTTCATCCTGAGGATACATGCCTGAAAACTGGCAGCTGGATGTAGGGGAAGAACCAACTTCTTGTTTGGTCTATCTCCCCTGGACACCCAGTACCTCAGAGCAGCAGGACATAAGGTGTTTTTCCTGAAAGCTTCCACATTAGTCCAGAGAATTTTGATAACCAGCTTGTTCTGTGGGGGACAGGTAACTCAAATGGCATAGCCACACAATATAACTGTGTCCTTGTGACAGAAGTATTTTTCTCTCGAGCCCACCCTCTTACATGTTTTACCACAGGAGGGAGTGATTTTTCAGTTTTTATACTGAAGTTTCTATTGAATTATATGGGGTTTAGAGTAATTTCTATGGAAACCTATTAATCTCTATGGCAGGTTTTTACCACTATTAAGTACCATATGATTTTTTTAATTTCTTTTTCATAAGGATAGCCTTGTAGCTAGAGGTAAAATCTTCAGTTGCACTATGCAAGGTGGAAAAAGGAAAAGATTTCAAACCCGAGGAATAACAAAAACAGTGAGAACAGCAGGAAAAAGGGCTATATTTAGTATTTATTTTATTATTATGGGAGTGATTTTTTCCAAAGCTTGGGTTCTCACAGTTCTACAGGAGATTACCAGGGACCAAACCATTTTTTAAAATTAATTTTTAATAATGTGTAATAATCTGAGTGGCACTGGTCTGTGTGTGGAATTAGAATTCCTCTGATAGAAAAAGAAATATTTGTGCAGAGTTTTATGAGCAAAGTTGACCTGAGGCTTCCTGAGGCTGATTGAGAAATTGCAGTCAACGAAGATCCTTAACCCCTTCCCAGCTCCATTTTCAATCTACTAAAGTCTCTGTGGTTTAATATACAAAGAAACTGACAAAGACCTGAAAAGAGCAATAAACTTGTATGTGATTACAAGCTCATACTCCTTTTAAATTTAACTTAATGACCAAATGGGCTTTTTGGCGCAGCATGGCATGAACCTTCGGTTCAGCATCTCATGCCTTTATTTAATAGAGCACTACATTTCAAACAAAATGTTCTGAGGTCAGTTCTCCACAACCCAGGAATTTGCTCTTAATTTCCCTTCCTTTAGTTAAGAGACAAACAAGAAGCAAATCACAACATTTGACAGAGTCCCAGAATAAGCATCCAAAAACCGGGCAATTCTGAACAGACAGCAAGGAGGGGGGAAACACTGAACGAATGTGTCTAATCCTAACAATAACCATGGAGCTGCCCTAATTCTTTCTAGAAAAGCCTGAAACATGGGTGTTAGCAGGGGTTAAGGAGAATATTTACGAGACCTAAAGATAAAGACCCTGCTGATGTTGCTGCCTGTTGCCACACATTTCCATTAACCTGCAACAGCCTACCCAGTGTGCCAGCTCTGTTGGTGTTAATTTCCGTAAACTTTTTCATCTAGTCAAACGTGTTTTGCCTGGGCATTGTACTAACCTCAAAGCTTTCCAGCACTGCTAGTGATAATTATATTTATTAATGATTTCCGGTTACTAGAGGATACTGAATCTGCAGTGCAAAGAATTCACCTATTAACACCGAGTTGAAAGGGAAACTGCAACCATCACTATCAAGGAAAACTCGTAGCTTCCAAATGCTGCCAGATTTAAGATTAAAACTTCTATATTTAAGACAGAAGGAAATATGATGAGGAAGTCATAACTTAAGTCAAGAAATGTATTGTACATGTAGTAAATTGTTTTACATACATTGCCATTAGGGAAAATAAAGTAAATAAAAAATCAATGCAGAATTTTGTGAGGTCTGCAAAGTTTAACACTACTTTCTTTTATAAATTTTATTGCAAAGTATGATTAAAAAAATTTGAATGTGAATATTCATTGGGAGTATATAACTAAAAATATAGTCCCTCTGGAATATGCCGATGTACAAGCATTATTTGAGGGAAACAAGTATGACGTTGTTCAGCTTGATTTTAGTCTTCTAAATTCCTGTGCTTTAAATCACATTTCTCAAGGATGACACTGAAACATCTGTGACAGTGGAGGACTGGTGGCCTTTGTACTGGAAATTTCTAATGCTATTACAAATTTTTTTAAGAGTAACAAAATCTGTTCATCCTTAGTTCTTTGTACTAGCTGTTTTCGTAATTAGGAAAATGGGGAAGTGGCAGGATGACATGCTGCTAGGTGCACTCTCTGCATTTTCCTAGAAAGCCTAATGAAATTCTGAGTGCCCCAGAGTAAATGGGATTTTTGTTGCTGAACTGTTGTTGGGTCACAATATTACTGGAGATGAGTCTTGAAGGGTCTGCCAGGATTAGGAAAATAAGTGATGCTTTATAATATGTTAGATATGTTTTAATTAATATGCTTTAAAACATTAGTAATATCTGCTGGTGTTTGCTGGTGGCAATCCAAACTCACTGGCAGTAACCTCTAGTCAGCCACCTAAGTATTAGTACAGTGTACTGCCACATCTGTTTAAGAGCAAAAGTAGCAGGATGAGCGGACAAACTTAAGCTTATAATAAATTCTAATCTTTCCTCTAGTTAGGTCTTAACTAAACTCACACATAGGAGAATATGTTAGAAATATGTGTCAGGATAAAGTAAAGAAAGGTTTCCTGCTCATGAAAGAAGACAGAGGGGACATCAGGACTAGCAGGAATGATATGTGTGAAGAAGCCTGCACAGTCAGTTATCTACAGGCAGAAATCCATCCTAGTCTGATGGCACAGTGAGCTATGTACAAGCTGCAAGAGGAATTTAACTGTTGCACCCAAAAAAGGGCCGAATCAGAGGGAGGATTGAAGTGTTGGTAAGATGCTGGTTGCTCGAAGGTTGCATGCGTACAATAGTGAATCAAGATAAAGAGACTGACTTGCTGTGCCACATTCAAAGTGGGACCAAGATGAAACAAAGGCGGACACAGCAAGCTTGGAAGAAGGTGCCTTCATTATGTCTCTCATATTTTCTGTGTCTTTCTCTCACTTGCTTTCCTAGCTGCTTGCCAGTGCTTCTTATGTGGTCTATTACACAAATTTGTTGCACAGTAATTATAAAAAAGATGGCCGATAAAAAAGGGTTCTGTTTGTGTGGACTGGCAACAGTTATAGCTGTTGATTATATGTCCTTAAATATGCACCTTTGCAACATGCAAAGACTTCCCCTCTCGGGCTGGAGTTCCTCCACTGTATTACAGTCATCTAAATAAAACATGCAAGTAAAAGCTGGAAATCCAACCTCCATCCAAACCCCAGCCAGGTATTCCTGACACCTCCTCTGTGTTGAAATTTGCCAGGGGGAGAAGCAGGTGAGAGAAGCACTCTACCTCACCATGGGTATGCATGCATGATAGTTACTGCAAGTGCTGATGCAAGATAAGTGGAAGAAAAGAGTGCTGAAACCAGGCAGAGGGTGGACTGGAATTACCTACTTTGACAGCATACCACAATGGTTAGCTTAAAGCAGTTATGAATCCTCAACCTCAGGCTTTACTTAAATTTAAATTATTTATTTGATGAGGAAAATGCCTACATTTTGTTTACATCAAAATAAAGATGTTAACATTTCAACTTATAATAGTTTTAATAAATGAAAAGCAAAATAGTGCTTGAAATTTGCTGAAAGTGAGATGGAAAGGAAAGCAATATTAATTGAGAAACTTGAAAGTAAATTACAGGGTAAAGTATATGTTTACTCTTAAGTGAGCAGAGAAGACATTCTAAAGTCTACATAAAGATCAACAATACCTGTGTTCACAAAAGCAAAAAACACTGCTGCCGTCTTTCATGCTCTCTCCTTTTGTTGCTGTTCTCACAGACATGCAATTGCCCCAGTGAATTTCAAGGACTGCTTGAAAACAATTTTTAACTCACTGGAAGAGCTCTCAGCAGGAGAAACAGCCAGTACTGTCCTTTCTTTCTCCTCCCTGGTAGAGAAAGGTGTTGTGGTTTAAGCCTGTCCTGAGCCCGGGATAGAAGGCTAGTGGTGCTCTGCGCAAGCTGAAGTCCCTCCATGTTGCACAGAGCAGGGCGCTGTGCAGAAGGCACTGCAGCTTGGCAGCAGCTCAAAGGCATGAAGAAATTGTGGGGTTATGTCATCACACTTAGTCTTCCTTTCCTCCTGTCCCTCTCTCAAGGACGTCTCTTTGTCTAGCTTCTTTTTTGCTCAGGTTTTCCTCTTTGAGCACACAAGTTCTGAAGACTTTCTGAAGAAAGCTGCTGTCCTCCAGTGGAGGGCTGAAGCTACCCTGCCTTCACTCTGGACTACAGGAAAAAGAGTTTGGAAGGAGCAGTTGAATGTGTAAGGCATTGAAGGGAAGCCATTGAAGCCAAAGTGCAGATAATAAGATGGAGAGAAAAAAATCCAGAAACATAAGCTTGAGTGAGCTGTGGTAGCATCCTTACCTATTGCCATATGTAAGACCCATAAATCCTGGTTGTGCTCTGTTGATAAAAGGGGCAAATGATGGCGACACTGTCACGTAATGCAAAGCTGTCTGTTTATGCCATGTCAGTTATTAGAGTCTTCAACTCACTGTCTTAATCTCTACTACTTATTATATGCATATCTGAATTTCAAACATCTTGAGTATTTAAACAACTTTATACTGGCTTCAAAATACCACTTCCCTTACATCAACCTCCAATTTTTCTGTACAAGTGAGGTTATACTAATAAGAAGTCTATAGGAGATGCAAGAAAGAGGGTATGGCAGCTGATACCATGACAGGGTTTGTGAAACAGAGACATCTACTGGTTGAGCTTTGGGGGGAAATGTTCTATTTTGTTTTGAGACTTTACAGAGGAGCGCTCTGCTCCTTTTCTTTGATCTGAATCATTAATCTGTTATGATAGGCCTGTCACTAATCCATGGCCTCAGAAAATATGCACACGTGTTAAAATGAGTTTTGCCATAAATTATTTAGTGATTTACAAAGCAATGCTCGACACGTGCCACCAGGTGATTTTAAACTTCCGTATGCTTACAGTGTTTTTCAAAACCTATAGTGAAAATTAATCATTTATCACAACATAGAATCACCAAAGCTTGCAGGAGTGCTACAAGGTTTCAAAGAAGAATTTCATAAAGTGGCAAAAGCAGAAATACTGTACCTGGCCACTGAATCTCATCGTTTTCTGCTCAGTACCATTACCACTGAGGTTACACAGACAAAGTATGCATCTTGTTTACTTACTGAGACCTAAAGCTAAGCATCCTAAAACCTCAGTAAATAATATATTTCATGCTTACTTAATAGCTACATTTTTCTACTTGGGGAGAAATGACATAATGACAACAGGATCTTGGAAGGACTAGCAGCTTGAGTAGATAAAAGTAAACTAGCAAAGTTCGACCACTTATATAAACTTTACTTAAATTGTCTATAAGTCTGCAGAAACAGACTAGACATTCTCATAAGTACAAATTTTTTAGGGTTTCCCAGTATCTTTTTCTAGATCAATGTAAAAATATTGTCAGACATGCATTGCTAACAAAACCTTTTTAAATGAACAACCTTTTCCGCATATTGCCCAACTTGATTTAGCACATAAAAGAGAAAAAAATTTTTTTTTTGAAGTAATAAAATGCAGAAGAACCATGTTTTGGAAGGAAAAAAATCAGAATCTTAAAATTAAGGCGTTTAATTCAATAAAAAAGGACTACTTGCTTTAAAAATAAAAAAAAAAAAAAAAAAAAAAAAAAAAAAAGGAAAACCAGATATAAGCTATGCAGTTAATCAAATACCACCTCTGTTAAACTGACAATTTTCAGTAGGCCAGGGCTGCATACATTTGAGGAAGCAATGCTCATCTGAGCATGCTCATCTGTGGTTCTAAACACCATGTGAAATTTTTAAAGAGGTTGTAAGACAGGTAAGTAGACAGATAGGCAGTCGGGTGTGTTGGTAGGTAGAATCCTTTCAGCTTTTGGATCACATTTCATTTCAGAGCCTCTTATTCCATAATGCCCTTTTGAAAAAAAGAAAAAACAAAAAACAGCTTATGCTAAGATACAGCACTACTTCAATGAGTTGCATTTACTCACACTCACAGTATTATTGTGCCTGCTGGGACATTTCCCAGAGGATAGAAATATCATTTAAAGAGCTAAGAGGGAAGAGGTTTCTTATGAAACTTTCTCTATGTCCAGTAGTTCTGTTGCTAAAGTGACCACCAGCTGTGGCTCACCTCTCAAAAAGTATGTTGTATCATGACTGATGCCACTCTTAGGGGTTAAGCTAGGGTGGTAGGAGCCAGTTCAGGTCTAATTGTTGAAATGTATGCTTAGTTCAAGTTAAACAATAGATTCCTAGGAAAAAAAAAGAAATCAGCAGAGAGGTGCTGAGTTGTGAAAAGAGTGTTGTTTTGGGCCCAGTCGCCTGAATAGACTTGTTAAAGCCCATGGCTGATGTATGCTAAGCAGAGCCAGGCAGTATGTGGAGAGAAAGGGAGGGCAGGCCAGTTGAGCAGGCACATCAGTCTCTGAGCCAGGGCACACACTTTGATGGCTCCTTTGGAGGTATGAGTGAAAGCCAAACCTCTGTTCCCTCCTTTTTTTCATTTCTGCCATGCAAAGATAATCAGGTTTATGTAAAGTATGTGTGCTCTTTTGACAGTCCACGATATCTCATTAATTCAATCACACCAAACACCATTGTTCCCAAAGTGTTTGAAATGCGGATAGGCATGGAGGCTTTCTTAATCCTGTCAATCAATGTTAACATTTTTCTTGCAGTTGCCATGGCCAAGGGCCAGAGTTCATGAAAACACAGAATGAGAGCCAACAAAACAAGAATAAAGACTTATTTGAGATACTCTTTTTAAAGGACATCTACCATGCACAAAACATGGGAAGTAAATGTAGACAAGTTTGGACACTATGGCTCACTGAGAGGAAAAAGGGGGAAAAAGAATTTGAAAATCAAATAGGCCTATAAAAACTTGACCCAAGAGTCTCTGGGAAAAACCCGATGAATTGCTCCCTAGTAGAACAATGTTCTTTCTTTCGTGCGTTCTTCAGGAGTACAATGCTCAATATATTATAACACATGCCACTGATGTCTTTACACTGTTGTAAGCCAGCTCAGACCATCGGAATGCTGATCACCGACAACAAGAGATTGTGCAGCGGTAATTCTCTCTTTCTCCTGCTTGGCTACAAACAAGCACTGGGAAAATTATTCATGCATATAGGCCAACAAAGCAGAGATGGGAGATTTGCGATGTCATGCAGCGAGATCATGTGACAAGCATTAAAATAAAACCCCCAAGCCTTCACCCTTTGAGACTTTGTAAAATAACCAATTTATCCCTATGAATGTAGCAGCTAACATGCCTTATTGCGCTGGTAGAAATCATGGCCATTTCAGTAGTGCTGTACTGATTAATGAGACCACAGTGCACATGCTAAACAAAGAAACGTAACAATTACATAATTATGCAATTGCTAAAGCTACATAACAAAAGCCCTCACTGGGATTTTCTACAGCTTTGCTGATTCCTTACAGGCCTCAGGTACTTTTTTATATATTTCTTCATTAACTTGGTGAAAAGATGTGTCATTAAGCCATAAAGGGATCCAAAGATAGATTTTTGCTTAGGTACATAGAGAATTTCTGGACATCCATGTAGGTGTCCTGCTTTACAATTTAAATCAAACTTTATTTGCAGTTAAAAAAACCTAACCAAACGAACAAAACCCAAAGCAACAACAAACTCAACACCACCTTGCATGTGGCTGGAGCTGTACCTAGAACAGCTGGCAACTTAGCTGCTCAAAGGAAGGAAATGGCAGCTCCCTGGAAGTTAGTTAGTGACAATTGTCACACATACCACTTCAAGGTTTGTTCTTCAAGATCTCTGCAGGGAAGAAAGCAAGACCTTTTGGCAATGGCAATTAAGAAGTGCTCTAATACTATTGTGGCAGATGTCCACTGATCTAGAAACATACATCCATACAGATCAATAAAGCCTGACATGATATGGAGTGCTTTGGTGAGGTGGCTCAGCAAAACACCCTCTCTCTGCTGAGAGCAGTCCCTTAGTGCACTAGAGTGAGTCTGTCACCTGTACCTGTTAGCAGGTAAGAAGAAAAGTGATTTTCTCTACCTTACCAGTAGCGAAATGGAACTGGAAAATTGTGTACACATCTAGTAATTATACTTTTTAAAGGATGTTGAAAACTTCTGAGCTGTAATGATATCCTATCTCATAAGAAGGCAACACCTGCTTTTGCCACCCATTGGAGGTTTGCCATTCTTTGAGTATTCAGCTGCTTGGTATTCGTAATAACTCTTCCACTTTAACAAGCCAAAGTAAACCATCCAATTCCAGAGGTCATTCCCATTAGGCTTTCCAAAAGTACTGCATCTAGAGTAGATAAACTCAGTTCTCTATGCCCTTCATTCCCGTAATCTATTTTTCCTCCTCTCCCCCATAAGGTACCATTTTCTTCCTCCTCACACTGGGTAGAAATTCTCCAGATGAGGCCATTGGAACCATAGGACTTTCTGAACTGGGCTGTCAGCATCATGGAGCTGCAGATGTTAAAAACTATCTCTGAAGAGAGGAAGGAGTGGGAAGAGAAGAGAAGTGAAGGTAAAAAGAAAATCTGAGGTATTTCTTTCCATTCTTGTGCTGATCAGTAAATTAAGGTATCTGCTGCACAATTTCCAGAGATGATTCAGATAAATCAAAGGTCACAGGACTCAAAGGGAGAGTATGTAGCTTGAGAAAGTCTTCCAAATGAAATGTCAAGAGTTTCTGCATAATGCTAGATATAATTGGATCAGACAATTTACTTAGTAAAGGAGAATAACATTGTTTTGGGAGGAGTATGGTTTAGTTTGGGGGAGGGGCGTTAGTTTTATCCTATATCATCTAAAAGATCTAAGTAACCCACTTAATGGGTGGGTGGGCTTTTACAATATGATGACTACAGAATATTTTCATCAGGCAGGAGAAAAAGGAGAAAAGGTTGGTGAAATTCTTGACTACATATTTACTCAGGAAATATAGCTACAGTTCATCTGAATAAACAAGTTATCAGTTGTAGTGTATTGCACTAGGTTTTCTCTCCTAGTTGCAGCTGCCCAGTGTTTTATTATTATCAATCATCATTGTCAGAATAATCTGGTAGTTAGTATGCACTTAAATGTACCAGTACCTGAAATCAACAGCTAAGAAGTTAAATGTACAGAGAATGTATTAGCCAGAAGTTGATAAGTAAATGTGTTCTGGATAACAGATGAGTATATATTGATGGAAGTTTTGTGGGTTACCTTATACTCAATTCCAGTAGTTAGACTCCATTTCTGAAAATATCTTCACCTGAAGAAAGCCATGAATTTGTTATGTTATTTTCTACATTGCCAGCCTCTGTTTTAGCTCCCTCTCTCTCCCACCCTGCATCAGCATTTACTCACTCACCATTTTCTGTCTGATCCCTCCTGCTTTCCTCAGTGCCTTGTGCACAATATAAGTGTAGGAAGCTTTGGTCACTCCACCGTTATTTCCCTGCTGCCTCTAGCTGCCATATAGCTCCATTTTAGAGTAATTATTTGTGAAACAAATGGTAAATTCACCCAGAATTACATCTGATGAATCCATCTTGGTCATATCCCATGACTCTCACCTCTTGAGAACTTTGGACCATGGATCTACATAAGTTTGCCATTGTGGCTGCAGTGATAAAGCTGCGCTATTAGTTTGCTAAAAAGGGAAGGAATTCAATATTTATAATGCCAAATGAATGAGATTATTACACTTTCCAATATGTTGCAATGATCTCTTCAACAGTATTCACAGTATTTACTGGCATTCATAAACAAGAGGTGTATTCACTGTGTATTCCCCAGTTACTATGTGGAACGGGAAAGCCACAAAATACTATTGAAGTATTCACCTTTATGGGGAGAAGAGCTACCTTGCTTTCTGAGGAAGACCAGAAAGCATCAGTAATCTCCTTGAAGTGACCTTACCTATTTTTCCCCTGTTAGAACACAGCAGCCTCCTCCTAGCAAGCTGGTACTGCTCTGTTATGTGCTGCAGGCAGAGCCATGGGAGCTGTGGAGCCCTGGGGGCTCAGCAAGGGCTGAGTACAGTCACATTTGCCTGTGGCCAGTTGCTTATTAATACAGATGTAGCACCTTTAAACAAATATTAGCCCTAGATGAGTAGTAACTCTTACAAAATCACAGGAAAATTCAGGTTGCATTAACCTCTCAGCAATGACGTCAAAGGTTGCTTAGGGGTTTATCCAGTCTTGAAAACCTTGACTTCACAGTCTGTCTGGGCAACCTCATCAACTAGTGTGCTGTCCTTACAATGGAAGAGTTTCTTGTATCTAATCAGATCCACTTTTGTTTCAACTCACAGCTTTGTCTATTTTTGTCACACCATACACCATACTCTGAGAAGAGTCTGGCTTTGTTCTGTCAATATGTTCCCCACGGGTAACAGAAGGCTGCTATTAAATCTCCCCAAAGTACTTCTTTCTCAGTCTGACCAAGTCTCACTTCCTCAGCCTGTCCTCACAGGGCAAGTGCTCCAGACCCTGACCATCTCAGTGCCCCTTTGCTGAAATTGCTCAGCAGATAAATATCTTTTTTTCCAATGGGAGCCTAAAAAGTAATACAGCATTCTATAAATCATCTAATAAGTGTTGATTTTTGAGGGATAAGAACTTCTCTCCTTCTATCAGCTTTTGCCTTGTTGACTATAGCGAGCAATGCTCTTGGCTGTCAGTGCTACTAGGGCATGCTGCTGGCTCCTTTCCAGCCTCCTGTCCACCAGGACCCCCAGACACTTCTGCACAGAGCTGCTTCCTCAGCACTCACAGCCCAGACTGCAGTGTGACAAGGGTCTCTTCCTTTCCCAGTATAGGGCCAAATATTTGTATCTCGTAAAGTTCTTTTTTGTCCCCTCCTCCAACCTGCCTGGGTGTCTTTATATGGAAGCCTTGTCATTTAGCACAGTGGGTGGTCCTCACAATAAGGTGTCATCTTCAAACTTGGTAAGACTGCTGTCCATAATCTCCTCCAAGTTGCTGCTCAAGACGTAGAAGAGTTCAGGTCCTATTAGAGACTCCAGCATTACATCACTGGTTATCAGCCTGAAGGCAAAGCCTGACTCATTAACTGCTATATTTTGAACCTGGATATTTTACTGTTATTTTCCCCCATGCAGTTTTCCACCCATCTGGATGAGCTTGGGTGATAAACTGCAGATCTTTATCATAAAAAACTATTATAGAGGGATGTCAAAACTGTATAAACACAGCTTTTTAACCTCGTGGCTTTCTCGCCATTCTTTTTCAGACAGTGAGACCACATATAAGTGAATTTGCTTGTGCACTTTTATGGAGCTGTAGCTTCCCCTGGAAAAGAGTCCTTGAACTTGCCTCTAAGCTCCTAAAAGTTCAGCCAAAGAAAAAAAAATAAAGAAAAAGCTGCAAAGAGATAAAAACTTTAGAGAGGATTAATTACACTTTGTTATAACATATTCATGGTTGCCCGATGAGCACTCTCAGAACTAATGTCAACACCCTATTAGAATATATATTTCAACCCAAATTAAGCAAAGGCATTAATCTTCAGGATGTATACATAAATCTAGACTGTAATTCTTTTAACTTTTTTCCTTTCTTATAATTTAACATTGGTTTTAATATAAAATGCTGTAAGACTATTGGTTACACTTTTCCATTTGCAAAACAAAAAGTGTTCAATAATTCAGAAGTATTCTAAATATTTTACCTGTAGTTTTTAATTAAAAGACCCAAACATACCTCAGAATGCCTTCAAACAAGGATGAAATGCACAAGATCACATCTCTAAAAGTGAACATACCTGAGGAAGTATGAGCACTTTAAAAAAGGATGAGCTTTGTGGATGCTAATTGGAAAGAGTAATTAGAATAAGAGACACCTAAAATGGTAATCCCTTCTCTTCCCCCCTCCCTCCAACTCAAAGCAGCTTCTCTCTTCACTCCAGCATGAGTCTACAGGACAGGCATACAGCAGATTTTTCTTCTTCATTACTCACTCCTCACAAACCTTCACACTAAACCACCAACTGAAGATGAATTTTTTTAGAGCCGATATACAGTGTTCCTTCAGGTGATCACACCATCTTCACTTGAGTTTTCTTTATTTCTGCTCTTCTGAGAAGAAGGTTAGATAGTAATTTAATCTCAGGACTGTCTTGGTTTAAGCCATAAATTAGCCACACAGTTTGTTCACTCACTTCCCCCTTTTTCTTCCCTCTGCTCCTGGAGGGGTGGGAAGGAGATCGAAAGAATTCAACTCCCACAGGTTGAGATAAGAACAGTTTAATAACTAAGGTATAACACAAACCACTACTGCTACTACTAGTAATGATAATGACAAGAGAAATACAAGGGAAAAGAATACAACAGCTCACCACGTATACC
>JANRGW010010866.1:10449-33511 GCA_024733675.1 Psilopsiagon aymara
GTTCGCCGCTGCCGTGCGGAGCTGCCGGGGGGCCTGAGGCCGAGCAGCCGCCGCCATGCCCTCGGAGAAGAGCTTCAAGCAGCGCCGCAGCTTCGGTGAGCCCCCCCGGGAAGGGATGCAGCAGGGCTGGGTCGCTGACAGAGCCCTAAGGCCGCTCCGGCGCCCTCCGGGCCTCGTCGCGGCTGGCAGGGCAGGGCAGGCCGGCGGCGGCTGTCCTGTCCGCGGGGTGGAGGGGGCGGTGAAGCGGGGACGGGGCAGATCGCTGCAGGAGCCGCGGAGATCCGCGGGCAGCCCAGGAACGTGGTTGCCTCCCGCTGACAGCGGGGCTCAGCGCCCGGAGCGAGTCCGGCCGCCCTGTCCCGAGGGCTGCGCGGTGTCCCGGGTGCTGGGGCGGAAGGAGAGTCGCCGCCCTGCTCGGCACTGAGATGGAAACAACCCCCGGGCTGGGCTCCGCTCCCCGGCACGGTGGAGAAGCCTGGGAGCTTGTGCCAGGGCTCCGTTTCGGATGTCCGGAGGCATGAGCGAGGTATGGAGGTGGACACAGTGCTGTGCCAGGGTGAGCTTTGCGTTGGGAGAGGGGCTTGAGATGAGGAGATGGCCCCTCTGTATCATCCGTTATCAACTGCAAAATTCCCAGGAGCCAGGGGCCATCAGTTTGTGTTGTGTGCCAGGAGCTGGGCCTGCCTGCGCCTCCCGACGTGCCTGCTCCGCGTCAGGCCTTGTCTGTGCTATTGACAGGAGAATTAAGTGCTTACAGTTCGGTGCTTGGCGAGGGGTGAGGAATTCTGTACCCGAGTGGACTGGGTTGCATGCCTCCTGCCTCCATTTAGTTACTAAAAACTAGCAAGGCATCGAAAAGAGCTGTGTAATGATGGCTGGGGAAGTGAGATTAGTTTCTGGAAGGAACAGCCTTGGTAGAGCGGTGCCAACACTTCTGTCTGTGCTTAGGATGGGATCAGAGCAATCAAAGATCTCGGTGTCTGTTTGTGTGTGTCAGTGAGGTAGACTGAAATGCTCTGAGGGTAACAAGAATTGGCAGCACAACCTATTTCTGCTTGAAGTATAAAATCCTGTATGTAAAATTGAATTGGTGGAAGTAATTGATCCAGATTTTCTCTTCCTTCTGCCTTCGGGTTAAAGGCAAGCTGCTTAAGACAGCTTTCTGGTGTGCCCACCCTTTGCTGTTCACTTGAGCGTAAACCACGCTCTGTATAGAAGCAGTGAGAATTTCAGTCTAACAAAGTCTGGTTTTAAGCTGCTCCTTTTCTTGGAGTCCTTCAGAACTGTTGTTGACCCCATCACCTGTCAGCAGCCTCTATTGCAGGTATTAAGTTCAGCTAGGATGGCAGCCAAACAGTTGCCACTGCAACTAATGTCGTCAGAGAACAATGTTTATCTGTAGCTGACTGAAGCCTGATTTTGAGCACACCACATACAATTATCTCAGTGATTTGTCCGGTTTATGTTCCTGTTACTCCAGGGAGTTCTGCTGAATAGCATTGCTGTGGACAAACCTGTTTCGGTTGCAAAGTTAATCAATCCTCCCTGCGCTTCTTAGGTTGACGATTGGTCTCATTTACTTGCTGTATCTCTTCTATTTCTAGTTAATCTTAAAAAGTGTTTTAACTAGGTAGTAATCTCTGCCTCTGCCCTTGAAGTGTTAATGCTGGTCTGTAAGAGCATGGCTCGTGCTGTGGCATGTGAAGCAGGATGGCTTTCAGGTTCTCACTCCTGCAGTCAGGTGAAGGCTTTGCATGCTCCCTGCCTTAGTTCAGCTTGATTCATCTCCAGCTGAAAACCGTGATTCACGTGAGTTGCATTTCCTTAACCAGACCTGTAAAAAGGCACACGGATGTATTTCATGCACCCACGTTTAATATAGACTAATGGAGAGCTGAGTGATGTTACTACCGAGTGACGGGACAGGTAATGTGTCCTATGCATTAACATACCAGCAGTGAGTTGGGGTGACGGGTGTTGATCTAAGCTCTTCCTCTCCCATGAGAAGCACGTCTCCCTAGCTGAGTGTGTTAAAGCTGTGATGCAACGTTAAATCTCCTCGCTGAGAGGTGTTTATAAGGTGGAGATGGCCTGGAAAGCCCTGACCTCCTGAAGACCAGAGAGGTTAAAATTGAGTTTGCTGAATCTGAAAGTAGGCAGGGTACAAGCAGATGCAACTGCTTCTGAAAGCAACTGTTCCTGTTTACTTTGCGGGACGTGTACTTTAGCCTGGTTTATAGTATTTATGCTATTACTATTTATGTCTGAGGAGAGATGAACTTTATCCTGAAAACTGGCACAGGGAGCAGTGCAATGTTTAGGTACAGAAGAACCTACCAACAGCTTCTGCAACAATGGGTGCAGCATAATCAAACTAGAAAACTGTAATTGGTAATAAGAGAATGCACAGGGTAAGCTGATGCTGCCATGCTTCGGCTGGTCTCGGCTCTCACGTAAGTGTTGACTGCTTCTGGGAATCTCACAGAAGTCTTACAAAATACTTAGTCATTAACTTGGGTGGTGTAATTTGGTGCCATAAATTTATGAAATTCAGTGTCTAGTGGGCAGAAAATGGGGGTGTGGGGAGGAAGCTGTCTCCTTCAGTGCTTTCTAGGAGTCCCGGGTGGCATGCATGCAGTACTTGTTACCTTGGGTTAAAGGGCCAAGTGTCGTCTGTCACAGGAGAAGTTTTACTTGTGGCAGTGCTTTTCCGTTTGAAAACTGCTTTGGCTGAATTTGGTTTTGCTAACGTGGAGTCCCCTTCTTCAGTGGTGGAGAAATAAGGTAGTAACACCATGAAGTGTGGATGTAAACCAGACTCTTTTTAAATCTCTTGCAGAGCAAAGAGTGGAAGATGTACGACTGATTCGAGAGCAGCATCCAACTAAAATACCAGTAAGTCTGGTTCTTTTCATTTTTCACTTCAATTTCCAGTCTCATATTCCTGTTAGTAGTTAGAAGCCTGTGAAAGAGCTGTCCAAACTGGTGAAAGTTTGGCTGCTGAAGGTCACTAAGCCTTGATTTCAGAAACGGTCTCAAACAAGTAGCCAGCAGTCAGTGTGGCAGAGCAAGGTGCTAGCTGGGATTGAAGGAAGTTTGGTTTCCTGTGTATTGCTGCTGCGTGTTGTAACTTCAAAGAAAACCACACCCCAGCTGAGCTCTGAGATTCTCCTGTGTGTTCAGCTCTCCTCAGTGTTTTTCTTCTCCAAAAGAAGAGTCTGCAGGGGCTAGCCAAGAATACACAGTAATGGAAAGGCATACACGCCGTTCATCACCAGTCTGTACTGAGAGGGACAGAAATGCTTGTCTTCCGGGAAATGGGCTTGTGTCCTGGCTGTCAGACCCCTCCACCTGACCTTAAAGAGAAGATCACACCTTGCCTTCTTACTCTCCTTTAGCTAGTCAGCTCCAAGTGTTGCCTGAATTTTTGTTTTCTTTCATTTATGGCACATGAGGGGTTACAAATGCAAAGTAAAGCATCTAGGAAGCAAAAGGCATGGATCATGTTCTATTGCCAATGAGTTTTTTGCAGTTGGCTGCCACCACAGTAAGCAAGAAATGCTTATGGCTGGAACAGGGAAGGTCTTAGGAGATCTTGGTTGGTGGAAGAGAGAACTCTATTGGATGCCTCAGCCTTTGGTGAGAGCTGATGGTGCCTGTGAGTGGAAATTCTGCTTTGAATAGACTGCTTGCAAACTGTCTGCACTTCAGTACATTAATGAAGCAGTTGTTGCGTCCATGTCAAGAAGAAACCAAAAAGTTTTCAGCTTCTGCTCAGCTTTAAAGCACTTTCACCTTGAAGCTGCTGCTGCTGTTTTACTGTGTTGTTGGGCACAGGAGCAAGTTCTGGTTTACAGCAGAGGTTTTTTGACTTCTGGAATGCACAGTTTTCCCAAAAGGCCCTTTCCTAACAAATCTTTCCTGACAGAAGATTGCTTTTTCACCCACCTTTCACAAATCACTTCACTGTAGTCCCCAAGCTCTGTGACCACATATGAAAAGACACTGATCTATAGCAAAGCTCTCATTTTAAGTCAGATAGGGACATACTACCAGCAAAAATCCAGAAGGACCTAATGAACTTGGTGAAGATGCAGTGATGCAGACTCCCAGTGATGGCAGAGGCCTGCTGGGATCTCTGGAGGCTTGCTGGGATTGCTTGTCCATGTCCTAACTTGGATCATTGCCTCATTATTATCATTAGCAGTTCTGCAGGAGATAAGATGTCAGTGTCACGCCAGCTGGTAAATCCTCCCATGCTATAAGCATCCTTTATTTTGCCATTGGAAATATTATCGATTGGTCACAATCTGCCTTTTTAAAAACAGTGGTGTATTTTTTTCCCAGAATGAGCCAACATTTGTTTACACTGCTGTAAAGGAAGCCTTTGTCTGAAATAACTAAATTGGCTTGCTCTCTCTTCACCTGAGCAGATCCTGAATATCCACACAGCCAGGCCTCGTGAGCATGGAAATGATCCAAGTGGATGGTATCACGTTGCTACCGTTGCTTTAAAAACAACAAACCCCCAATGGCTGTGGAAACCCGAGTGCACGAATTCTGAGATCATTTCTTACCAGCAGGAACTATACACAGTTGCTGGGCAGGGTGCTGCTTAAATTGGCAGATCTGCAACTTCCTTGTGAATTCAGTAGTTACAACCTACCAATCTTGACAGAATTAGTGGTTCCCAAATGTGCTGTCTTGAGACTAAGGAGGAGAACGTTCTCTCTTTTGAGGCTTTATAGCCTTCAAAAGTAGCTTTCTCTCATGTGTTAATTACCATGGGAGGTGAATGGAATCACATACTAATCTAGAGGTGTATTTCTTAGAAAGAGAAGGTCTTAAACTGGAGAAATTCTAGTGAAAACTGCTTGAATTTGCAGGCTTCTATAGCAGCCAGAGTCCCCAGTCAGCCACTCTAATGTTTTAGAGTGAAATGTGCTTTATCTTTTATTGGGTTTCCTTGTTGCTGGGTAATTCAGTGCTAGATTAAATGATTCCAGCAAATGAGCTGTTCTAAAACTGCACTGAAGCTGTGATAGGTGCTGTTAAATCCCTGCTTGTTCCCTCTTTGTGCAGTGGCTCTTGTGAGCAGAACAAGAGGAGCACATGAAGATACTTCTAATTGTTGCTTTTCAGACGTGAGAGGCTGCATTCAGAAATGAGGGGAAATGGAGTTTAGCATAAATGCTCATACTTTGTTGTATTTAGAATGGAGGGGGGAGATAAAGGCACCGGACACTGCTTCTGCCTTTCACATCTTCTGCCCCTTTCTTTTTGTGTTTCTCCTTAGGTGATCATTGAAAGGTACAAGGGAGAAAAGCAGCTTCCAGTTTTGGATAAGACCAAGTTCCTGGTGCCAGATCATGTTAACATGAGCGAGCTAATCAAAATTATCAGGTAATATGCTTTGGTTTCAGTGTAAGATGAATCAGCCTCAGATTATGTTTATTTGTTAATACCCCATCTGGTGTATGCATTTGGGAGCAGTAAATAGGAGATTCATTTCATGAGCCCTTGGTATCATCACTGGGACAAATTGGTGTTTTTCCTTTGGCTTTGCTGGGGGAAAAAAACAAACCTCTGAAAATTGCTGTCAATCTGCTTTCAAGAGAAATACCTAGCTCCCAGAGATGTAGGAGAGAGCGTGGGGCCATGAACCCCTGCCTAACGCGGGTGCTTCTGGCCCAGGGCTTCAGTGCTTCCTGCTTGGCTGTTTCAGGCTGCCTTCCTTCACAGTGTTCCTTCTGGGAATCCCTCTCTGGAGTGCGTCCCTCTTCCCACCCACTGGAGGGGAGTGTGGGCTCACAGCCAGAGCTCTGAGCTACTGCTCAGGGTTGATGTTGGCTCCCTTTGATCCTGAAATAAGGTCTCTCTCAATGATAGTATCAAGGCTTGAAAAAACACCCCTTCAGACCAATGTCTTTTTGTCTGAGCTGTTTGCACAGACTGTGGCTTGAAGAGTGCTCTGCTCAGGGTGCTTGAGCTTTGCTTACAACAGAAGTCGAAGGGGAGATAGGCATGGAGTGGTAGTTGTGTGGTCTGAAACTGTGGTCAGAAGTTCTACAAGTGCATGTCTCCTGGCTTAGAAGGAAAAGTTGGGTTCTCAAGTGGTAAGCTTGGAAGTCAGCAGCAAAACAGAGTTTGCTTTTTCATTGGTGATGCTCCACGGAGCTGGTTCATGGAGGCCACAGGCTACAAAACCTGGGAGTTGTCCAGGTTGTCCAAACAATTCCCTGCCTCCAGGGCTTGTACAGAAACTGTCTGTAAACAGTTGTAAACAAATCCCAGCTCTTACAAGAGCAAGAAAGTGAGATAGGGTTTTGGAAGCATGATCCAGACTGCTGAAGTCTGGCAGAATTTCTCATAGAACATTAAAGACCTTGGGCAAAGAGGTCAGCAGCCATCTGATGGAATTTTCCCACCTTTTTGCTTTGGCTTTATTGTTAATAGATAACTTGGTACGAGCTGGACTTGGTCCTCTGCCAGCCCTTCTTGTGCATAGCAAAGCCTGCCCTTCCCAGCCCTCAGGTAGCTGCTGCCTTCTCCCAGCCTGCTGTCCCTGAAGGCTTGGAAGGGCTCCTTTTCAGGGAGGCTAAATAAAGCCCTGTTCCCAGCTGCTGCTGCCCCTCAGCAGTGAGCAGAAGTGGCAGGAAGCTCTTTTCGTGTGTTGTTTCTTTCTTTCTTTGGTTGCACCTCTACACAGAGTCATAGAATAGTCAGGGTTGGAAGGGACCTTAAGATCATCCAGTTCCAATCCTCTGCCACGGGCAGAGGCATTTGTCTGACCTCCTCTTGCTTTCTGTGAGTAGGCAGAGAGCTCCTGTCTGCAGACCTGCTTTCCAGTAGGCAGCTTAGCAGAAATACCTGTTTCTCCCAAAGAGGAATGAATGCTCCAAGAGAAACACCGAAGTTAGATGTTTACTGTGCCACACAGCCTGTGCAGTCTGTCACTCTGCCCCCCTGTGGTGCTTCTCCTGGGCAGGAGATGAGGGTGCAAGGTGCTCCGAAGGTTAAACACAGGCTGTTATGGAGGTGGTGACAGTGATTTTAGCAGACCCACCTTCGCATGGAGGCTCTGCCTGGCCTCTCTTGCCTGTCTTGAGGCTGATCTCAAGGTCAGCTTGGGTTTATGTTTCCAGTGAGGTGCTGCTGAGCTAAGGTGCGAGCCAAAGGGCCCACAGGCTTTGCGTGTTCCCTGGTTGTACAGGGATCACTTCAGCTTCTCCTTTTCCCCTCAGTTTAACACCCTTGTCGAGCGGAGCTTTTCCAAAGGAATAAGGGCTTCTGCCAGTGGCTGTGTTCGACTGCACTGAGTAGGTGACCGCAGTAGAACTTCGTAAGGGGAAGCAAACGCCTTCTCCAGTGGCAGAGCTGCTTTGGGTGATGACATCTTAAAACTGCTGCCGGTGGTGAAGGGCTTTGTTTTGCCATGTCTTGTAAAGCCCTTGTGAAGAGATGCCAAGTCACCCCTGTCACAATCCTCCCCCTTTCACTCCCCACACAGGCGACGCCTGCAGCTGAACTCCAACCAGGCGTTCTTCCTGCTGGTGAACGGACACAGCATGGTGAGCGTTTCCACACCCATATCCGAGGTGTACGAGAGCGAGAAGGACGAGGATGGGTTCCTCTACATGGTGTACGCCTCTCAGGAGACTTTCGGAGCGCAATCTTCTGTCTAAGACATGCGAGTGGCTTCTAGCCTAGGATTCTGGTTTACCCTTGGCCATCACCCCCACTCTTCCCCACACGCACCCCAGGGAAGGAAATGGATGTCACCTATGCTCTCAGTACTTTAGCATAGTCTTGCTTTAGCAGGTGTCTCATCTTACCTTGCCTTGTTTGTAACTATTAAACAGTACAGACGAGCACCTCCAGCTTTGAAACCTGCTGTAATATTCCACACAGGCACATTCACATTTCTGGACTTTATGAATGGAACCCGATTGTGCATGTGACAAATTGCAAACAAAAGGGACACTCGATTGACTTCTAACACGCAAACAGGCACAAGGGAGGAGCTAAAGTGTTTCGTGTGACAGTTTTTTGGGATAATCTCCCTTTTATTCCTTAAAACTTCCTTTTTTTAAAAAAAATAATGGGAAGGCTTCTCATGAGAGCAAATACATTTTAACGTTCCAAAGCGGAACAGCTCGATCAGACTCGTGTCAGTGCTGCAGCGAGTTGAGGCGAGCGTTTGGGGTGAGCTGGGGGGAGTCCAACTCTTTTTATCTCGTTTTTTTTTTGGCACTGCAAGTGTAAGAACGGTGCCAGTATCTGAAATACTCATACCAAACACCACAGCTTTATTGTAGTTTTAGGAAGTGTTTGACTGTAAGATACACACCTGGACAGGTAACATTGAAATAAACTTCAGTCTGTAAAGAATTTCCAATCCCTGCGTTCAGTGAAACACCGTTTTCACATGAGCTCACTTCCAAAAGGTTTCCCCCCTCCCTAGCCTGGAGTTTTGCTGTTCCCTTCAGAGGAGGAGGTAGTGGAGGGCCTCACTGGCAGCACTGGGGATATGTGTGGCCAGCCATGGAGCGGGCCAGTGTCTGCTAAGACACGAGCAGTGCCTGTCCTTGCTCTTCCCACTGGCTTGGCAGGGCCCTCCACCTGCTTTGTTGTACCCCTCCCCTTGTACCTGCCACTGGAATTAACCAGCCCACGCTGCCCAACCAGTCTGGCACTTGTTTGGGTCAGGGAGAATGGCTTTTGGAAGCGGCTCAGGCCCAGGAGCTGCTGTCCTGTCAATGAACAAATCACTGATGGTTTCCTGCCACTTGTATGGGGTTGGGACGATGCTGGCGTTAGGCCTGACCTGAGACAGCCTTTGCAGGGGAAGGGTATTACATGGGACTGGTATTTCTCCTCTAGAGTCGTTGTCAAGTGAAGCATAGCAGGATGAGATTACTCGTGTATATTATGTGTCTGTAAACTAACTGCATCTGTTACTGGAAGCTAACTACTATAACAGGGGAAAACCAAGCAATACTACTGCGCCTCGGCACTCCAGCTCAGCAAGGTGTACACTTTTTACTACCTACACCTCTCTGCATGCATCTCCTTCACAAGGCTGACTGGCTTGGGATTTTTTTATTGGTTTTTGTGTTTGTACTCCGATGTAAACTTCTAAATGCAGCTTGTTCTATGTTTAGTTTTGTTCGTGTAAGGAATTGTTTAACTCATAACTGACAACCATACTTGTAATTACGACGTGATTGACTGATAATCCTGTACAAATGTTGCTTTTTTAAACTTAATACAGTGCTGATACGGATGGATTACATCCCAACTTCCCTATGGCTCGTGTGGTTATTTCCAGACAGCTTGCTTAGGTACAGGACCCACTGCTGCTGATCGCTGGGCACAGCCTGGGGAGGAACCACAGGTAAAACCATTCTGCGCCATAGCCAAGTACGGCCTGGGGCGTTCCTGCACACCCATGGCTTCCCACAGCCCCATTTTGCTGTTCCTGCTTGACCAGCCTCTCCCTGAGCTTCAGATTCCAGATGCTCTCACAAGCAGGACTCTGCTCCTTGGAAACAGGCACAGGCACCGGACATGGAATGTTTAGGGACACAGCAAAGTGATGATTCCTCCTGCTCACCCCAGCCTGTGCCTTGCTCTGCAGTCAGTGCAGGAGGGCCAAGCCAAGGTGGCCACGTGGAGCCTGGACGCTCGGCTGCTGCCTTGGAACAGGAGGCAGAGCCTCCCTGCTCATCCTCCCCACAGCGCTGCCTTGGATAGGCACTGGAGCTGGGACACTCTTGGTAACAAACCCTTTCAGAGCATCCTTCCTCTGCTCAGCCAGGAGCCAAGTGGTTGCAAGCACCATGATGGAGCTGTGCTTACAGACAGACGTCTGTAGGTGGAGAGACAGCGGCAGCAATTAAAGGAATTAAAAGCCCCTGGTAAGTGGCAGGCAGGAGAAACCCCCACACAGATGAAGCCCCTTTAAATTAAGAAAAATACAAAGGGATTCTGTTTAATTCTTTATTTTCCATACATTAAATTTACTCAGATAAAAACATTCTAAAAATGTACAATTTTACTTTTAACAAAGTATAATAAAACATAAAAATCCCAATACCAGAATACTTGACATTTACAATTCAAAATCAAATTAGCTGAATATTAAATATTTACAAAACTATTTAAAATATTTATAAAGTTACATGCACAATTTGTAATACTAGAATTGACCAAAGTAAAAGTAATGGCTCAAATGGAGCAGGAGTTTCCTTCATTCCTGGTGGAAAGTTATGTCCAAGAGAAGCTATTAAACTGCACTTGAAAACACACAGGATTTGCTTTCTGCCTCAGTACCAACACGGTTCTTCCTTTGTGAGGAAAAATGGAAGGAAGCAAAGGGGTAGTTCCAAGGATTTGGTACAGGAGGTGTTGTCAGGCTACAGCCCCTCCCACCCAATGCACTTCCTGGCCTCTGGAAGCCCTCAGTCACACGGATTTCTCTCCGGCTCTGCTCACATCCCTCATTTAACAGCATTCCAGACTATCCGGAATGCAGAGCTCCGAGCTCCGTGTCCTGCGACAACCAACCAGGCAGCGAACCCACGTGCTGGGGGTTCAGATGATGTCAGGTTTATTCTGGGGAGGAACCAGGCCGCGTTTCACTTCCGAGTACCCTCACCCTGCAACTCGCCAGGCAGGAATAGCACAGGATGGAATGTGGGCAATAGCAAAGGCCCGGCGGAAGTTAACCTGTTGTTTTTGGAAGCCTGGCACTTAATTTGCCAGGATTTACTGATTGTGGTATGAAAAGGTGCCACAAAAAGGGAAGTGCAGTGTGCTCTGAAGGAGGAGCCTCGTGGAGCGCTCTGATCCATACCCATGCAGTGAGGCTTCCCTCTTCACCCTTCCTGCTGCTGGGCATCGAGCCTGGCGCCTATTTAATTAACAAACCCTTCACGTGCAGGCTGCCAGCGCGAGGAGCAGCTTGCTGGAAATTCCATCCCGTTCCCAGTATTCCCATCGCCAGCACTCCCAAATGGAAAACGCTGCTGAGACGGCACCGCGCATCGCTCGCTCCTCCCAAGGGAAGCCTCAGCGCCAACTTCTCTCCCTGCCCCTGCAGGGAAGGACTTGGGATTCCCTTTCTCCTTTACATTTAGAAGTCACTTCTACTCCACAGTGAAATCCATTTTGAGAACTAATTCTTTTGATCCTTCTAGGACACAGACAGGAATAAATAGCTTTCTTTGAAATCCCCATCTCTCAATGTATAAAAATAGGTTTTAAGAACTGGTTCTTTCAGCCAGTGAAGCCAGAACGACAATTCTAAAACAAGCTGCCTTGCTTTTTGGGGGGTAAAAAGATGGATTTGTGCCTTTCAAAAACAGATGTCACGATTATTTTACAGAACTAAAGTGCTCTGTTCAGACTTACCAACTTTGGTGGTTTGTGGTACTTCAAACAGCGTTTGCTCACAGATCCGGAGCCACAGCTCGCTGGGTGTAGGGAGAGCTTGGGAATCGCTGTTGGCTCATCAAACACTTGCCCTGCTTTAACGTACTCGAGACTTCTGAAGTTGAACTTACTCTAAAACCCGGCTTTGCCACTTAAAACCGTTACCTAAAAGTACACGTAAGCCACTTAAAAGAAACATCAGCCTTAACTTGACACAAAGGAAACGATCCCAAAGCAAGCTCTTAAGCAACGAATGCAACTTTGCTGGACAGAGGTTCAGTTTTACAGTCCTTTTGTTGTGGGTTCGACGCTGATGAATATCAGACGAGATGCTGTGCCCAGCCCTGGGCATTAAACCGAAACAGAAGTGGTACAGAAATCAGTATTCCTTACTTTTTTTGCTGTTGATTTTTGCTGTTTTGAGAGGATAACACTCACATATGTGTTGAAATAACAGTTTTCTTCAACACAATTCAGTTTGAAAGTATTGTCAAAAAAAAAAAAAAGTGAAAAAAATCCCCACTAGAACAAAATAAAAGGTTTGGCTTTCAGCACATGTTCCAGGCCACCGGAGAGACCCCCCCCAAAAGCTGTAAAGAGTAAACATCACCACTAAACACTGCGCGCTTCCTCAGCGTAACGCAGTACGACGGATTGTTCCTCCCATTGTCTCAAGCTCATTAAGGCAAAGTAAATTGCATTGTCAGTTTTCATCACTTTAGTGTTGTAGGTCTGAAGGTCGGTGGTTAGAACTCAGGGAACCTCCTCCAGCGCGAGCAGAGCGATGGAAGCATCTCCACAGAGCGTGCCGTACCGTGGGACGTGTGAGCTGGGATGAGGATGCACAAATCTTCCTTCTTCATTGCATAGGAATTAAAAATCCATCCATTTTGCTTTAAACCCAAACATTATGCAAGTTTAGATTCGGGTTTCCATGAAGCCACATCCACTATGAGCCACACATCGCTATCTGGACCAAGCCTGGTTCCTGGCCACCTCACGCTGCTGTGCCTCTCTGGCAACGCTCCTTTATCCTTCTCTGACGAGGCTGACAACTGCCCCCTAAGCACACAGGGCTGAAGGATGACCCACAGCATTTCTCTGCTACGATCATGGTGCAGAAAGGTCTCAGCTGTCAAGCTCCTGCGCCACCCCCTCACATGAACATTTCACCTTCTCCAATACAACCTTTCCCTCGCTTCCGAGCGAAACTGGCTGCGCCACTGCATGTACCCTTCATCCTGGTGTGGCTGAAGTTGGCGTAAGAAGTACCTCCAAGTGTAAACAAGGCTTCGGACCTTAACGATGTCTTCCCAATTACAGTAAGGAAATATCTCTATGATATGCAAGACCCACCTAATGCTGTCAGATTCCCCGGGGGGGGGGGGGGGGGGGGGGGGGGGGGGGCATGAGGATTAATGTCTTCTTTCAAGCAGGCAGGACCTAACTTTCAAATTAACAGTTCAAGACTTGTTTGGCTTCCTCTCGAGTCCCAGTTCAGATTTGTCACCCACAAATGATGTATGCTAAGTAGTTAATACCAAAGCTAGTCATCTACAGTCTATTGCAACGAAGGAGGCTGACGAGAAACCCGTCAAAGTCTTGATAATAATGAAGTTTACTACCTTTTACATGTTTGACTTCTGCCACTTCTGAATCCTGTAGCAAAAGCCTCTGGGTAGGAGTCAGAGGGGTACTTTTTTATATAAAGTGAAGCAAAAGCTTACAAACTCTGCTGACAGAGTTCTTTTTTTTTTAACTTTTTTTTCCCCATTTTTCTTTTCGGATGGTTTAAAATTCATTTACAAAAGCAGAATAGTAAGGTTTCTGTGAAAGAGACCTATATACAGTAACAGGACGTAAAGGTTTTGTGTATTACAGGAACATATCCTTGAAGCCTTTATGACTCTGGAGTCTCTGGGACTTGGACCCTTGGAAACTAAAGTCTATTCCACCGCTGGGAACCCAGCACTACCTAGCAATAAGTGAGACAGTGAAGCACAAGTTTGTTTCCAGAAGGAACCGAAACCGCCGTGTTTGTGTTCTTTTGGTAGGGAGAAGGAGACACTTAACTTCAGACTTCTATTGTGTGGTTAAGTCACATATCGCCTGCTGGTGCCAACTGTGAACAGTTGGAACTTCTTTGCCTCTTGCACTGGTCTCAGAGTGACACTGTCTGCTGAAAGTGCAGTGAGCTCCAAGAGTTTCACATTCTCCTGTAGTGCAATCCTCAATAATCCCAGAGATTAGTGCCTGATCACTTTTGAACAAAAGTAGACATCTTACCCAGCCCAGGGGTGCCCAAGTCCTTCCGAACGGCTGCTCCCACCTTCAGCCTACAATGAAGCTGCCTTGCAGCTTGATGCTTCCCCTTTGGAACAACACATACGGCAATGTGGCTCCAGCAAAAAGTACCTTGTACTCGCATCTGGCCAGCTCCACCATCCATAGATCCCCATGACACATAGTCAGAAGTTCCAGCAACAAGATCCAAGCTTGAATTTGGCAATCAAAAATGGGTTTGATGCACCCCTAAGCTAGATTTTCTACCTAGTCTAATAAAGTAAAGCACCTTTGGATTAAAAAATACATTAAGCTTTACAGCAACTGGATGTCTCAGTTTTGTAGTTCAATCTCCTTGTATCTCCATGGCTTACAGTATTTTCTTGCCAGATGATAAAGTATTAGTCTGTGGAGTCAAGACTTTCAGAGGGAGGGGCGTATTTCAGCCTAAACGTACCTGGGGGAGAGGAAACAGAAGAATTAAACAACATCAACTCCCTCACGTCCATTACATCCCTGAGCTTTCTAAGCCAAACTGCTTCTTACTGGGCATATAACACAGTATTACGTGTGTAATTATGGCACAATGGCAGCTGGCAGCACGGTGCTGAAGCTGCAGGAGAGGCTGACAAACGTGTCTGCAGCTGGTGCAGCTGAACATCAAAGCTTGGTTTTACACAGTCAAAGTCAAGTCACTGGCTTAGATGCGCTTTTAGGGATGGCAAAAATTCATTTGAGCTAATTTGAATGGAAGTTTAATGAATGAAATGAAATTCAGCTCAAAAAGGCATTGGACTCTGTTTCTGAAGTTCTCTGAATTAGGACTGATGAGGCAGTGTTGCTTCTTCCCCACTGGCCACAATCAAAATGTTATCCACAGAAACAGCACTAACTATGTATGTTTTAGCAGTGCTGACAAGTGCTGCCTCAAAACCAAGTCACGGTGTTCCAATACTTGTCTGCACTGTACAAAACCAAACACAGACACCCACTACAGACAAGACACTGTGTGAAATGAACACCTCAGTGCGGTTCCCTGCAGTCAAAAGTTCACGTTTCATTTTTGAAGCCTACACCACATGCAAATTACCCCAACACAGAATGTCAATCCAGATGTAAGAGAAAAATGGGACTAGAAAGTGCTCTCAGTAAACGCAACGTTCTCTCTTAGTCGTTTCCCACCTGGAATTAAGGATTTCAGCTCTCTCCTGGGGAAGCCAGGTCTGAGACTGTGTAAGCAACATGCCCTACAAAGTAATTATAGCAGCAAACATGGGACCTTCATGAGCATCTGAACAGTAACCCTCCATCTGGGTTCCTATTTCAGGGAGGAAGGGAAGGGGGGAACACAGCTGTTCAGTTTACAGACATCCAGGGGAACTTGCCCATTAGAACCAAACACGACCTGGATGACAAGGTGTAAAAAGCAGCACACCCAGGGCTTTCCTTGGGCCCTATGTCCTTGCATTGGGTCTGCACGAAAGAACTTGAAAACACAGCTAAATCCCCTCAGCTTCCAAGAACAAGATCAAGCAAGTCAGAAGATAAAGACAGGGCACTGCCATCAGCCTCCCTCCAGCCCTCAGGGCACACAGCCACTCCCCTTGGCCAAGCACAGCGCTCTGTGTGTAAGCTGCATCCGTCCCTCCTCCTTGCTTTTACCTTGTCGATTGAAATCCATCGGAGGCTGTTTGCAGTCCTGAGCTCTGTGACCACTGGCCCCGCAGTTGTAACAGGAGAGATTCCCGTTCTTTTTGTGACTTGAACTGTTGCTGCTTCCCATCATTCCCTGTGCCTGGTACACCCCTGCTGTCCCTGCCATAAAGTTCTGCATCGGCGGTACCGCAAACGTCGACTGCCCGGTCATCACGGAGTCCGGTGCTATGCCGCTGTTGTAAGCGGTGTGGACCACGGGGAAGGTCGTGCTGCTGTTGTACTGCTGTGTGTTGATGTAGCCGTTACTACACAAAGGGTTGAAGGGCAGAAATGGAAAAGTAAACATTGACGGGCCCGAAAATGGGTGCTGGAAATAGTTGGCGTAGCTGACGGTCATACCGCCGGCGCCGCAGTTCCCACTGCACCCGCAGGAGCTGCACACCATGCACCCGGGTGGCTGTGGCTGCTGCTGCTGATGGTGATGGTGGTGGTGGTTCTGGTTTGGTACCGGGATGCTCCCTGCGGATCCGCTGCTGCTGCTGCTGCTGCTGCTACTGCTGCTGCTGCTGTAGAAGTTGTTGTCGGCAACAGAGGAGAGCGTGGGGCTGGAGCTGGGTGCGGGGCAGCTGGGCAGGTTGGCCATGGTGGCGTAGGATGTGGATGGGTGGCTGCTGGAGGAGGCTGCGTTGCTGTTTGCGCAGAAGCTGCCTTGCATTGGTGCCACCGGCACGCTGCTCATTGCAGAAAAGGCAACTTTGGTGTTGGCTGTGTACAGAGCAGTTCGGGGATTTATTATTGCAGGGGACACCGTTATTTGCATATTACTGGAGCAAGAAGTCTGTCCGGCAATGGCAGAATCAGTAGGAAGAGATGAAGACACCAGGAGTTTGATGGGTGGACGAGCCACGTGGAAGACTGTGCTGGATGTTACAGTGGCAGCAGTACTCGTTTCTACTATTAATCCCGGCTGCTGAGCTGTTTTTATCACTCTGTCCAGAGTTGAAGCATGTACAACTTTGGTTCGAGGAGCAAAGTTAATAGCAGAAGTGGGTGAGCTGTTCTCAGCAGCCCCTGACAGCACTTGCAAGGGCTGGTGGGGAGAAGACGTAGACATTACATCCACCACTGTATTTCCAAAGCTCTTTTCCATTTTAATGCTGCCCCTAGATCCAGGAGAAACTTTATTTCTTTCTTCTAAAGATAAAAGAGAATGCATAGACGATGAAAGGAGCTTCATGTCTGCATTGCCACGCTCTGATTTATGCACTGAGTTTAGCATCCGAATGGGGGTGATGTGAGTAGAGGCCGCTGACATCATCTGCATGGGCAGAGCGTGGTGGCTGGACGGATTGGAGCCTGCATCGTTCTGCACTGGCAAGACTTGAGCCGTGGGTCTGGCAGAGCTTGAAGTGAAATGATTCAGTAACATCACTGGCTTCTCCTTTTCGGAGCCATCTAAGTGAATCTCCAAACCTAGGGACAGAAACATCTGTAAGTACAACAGCTTCACAGGACAAAACTGGGCAACACAAGGCACCCTCTCTGCTTGGTTCTGCTTACGTCTGTCATTCTCCTCAGCGCTGTCCGAGCTCTCTTCCCGAGTCTGGATCCCCATGGGGCTGGAAGAAGAGCTGGAATACTCAGAAGAGCTTCCCTCACGGGGCAATGGGTGAGCTGGCTGATCCACATCCACCCGCAGCTCTGCAGATAAAGGGTGTACAAGCCATAAGGCAATGCAGACACGAGTGGCAACACCTACATGGCAGGACTTAATTACAACTGTTCCATGACACCATCTAACATACAGTGGTGCTCAAGGTTTACAGACACGTATCGGCTAAGAAGCAGGAGTTTGGAGCTCCAACAGCTGCTGACCAGTGCAGCCAGTCATTCACATGGAAGCCACGAGGAGGAAAACACTTTTTATTGCACTACACGTACTCAGGAATCATAGAACCACAGACTGGTTTGAGTTGCAAGGGACCTTAAGATCATCCAGTTCCAACCCCTGCCACGGGCACGGACACCTTCCACCGGAGCAAGCTGCTCCAAGCCCCATCCAACCTGGCCTTGAACACTGCCAGGGATGAGGCAGCCACAGCTTCTCTGGGCACCCTGTGCCAGAGCCTCAGCACCCTCACAATAAGAAATCACTTTTTGATTATTCCCCATTAAGTCAACGACATTTTGGAAGACAAAGCTTATGACAGGTTGGTGAAAAAGCTCTGGAAGAATGAGCTTGCTCTTGTGCAAAGTCACATTCAGACCCCAGAGCAGAGCAGTATCCTTTGCTCCTCTTTCTTACCTGCAGCATGGTTGCCACGAATACTCTGGATTGGCCCTACATGTGTAGTAGGGGGAACCCTTGCCACACCGCTGCTGGTGACTGAAGAAGGTGTTGAGGGGTTTAGGCACCGTTTCTCTGACTTTTCTCTATGGGGTGATGGAGAAACATATGAGGGAACAGAAAATGGCTAAAGCACAACAACAGATAAATAAATTTCTGAATGAAACTGAAGCAGACAGAGCCCACTAAATAATCCACTAGATGCCGATTTCAACTGGAAACATTTGGAAATCACATTAATTGTGACCACAGCTTCTTGCCAGCAGTTACATTTGGACTGTGCGCTGTCTGGTTACAAAACTAATGCTCTTATTTGTACAAAGTAAAATATCACCCAACAGTGACTAAATCCTACCACGCATGATGTAAGCACATCCTAAGCACAGCCATGCACATCAAAACCAAAGAGAAGACAAATGCAGCTCTAAGCTTTCAATTTGTAAACACAATCTGGAAAAAACTAAGACTGATGAAAAGTGCTGTCAAGGAACTTTGATAAATGGGCATGGATTTGGAGTTTTAATTACTTCTAAAGTAACTGCAGAACCTTCAGAATAAACATTTCCCTCTACAAGGAGATGCAAAAAATAGGACAGTCTGTTACATCAGTTTCCCCAAAGGGCTATTAATACTGCACAGGGCACTGGAAATATTATGTCTGGCAATATTAAGATCATGAAGCTGTGACCTTCCTGAGACGAGGTGACAACACGTATTTATTATATGACTGGGTTGTTGTATCCTTTTAAAACAGAGTTCAGAAATTCTTTCCATTAGGTTATCCCTACCACAACCATGAACAGGCAACAGTGAACCAGTAAGTAATGGGTATTATGTGGTAAGAGCTTTTCACAGTAACCAACACATCTTCAGAGGAAGGAGATAAGCATTGCCCATACTGACAGCTGGGAATCCTCATAGGTATATGCTCTAGAAAGCAAAGGCCATCATAAAACTTGCATTAAATAATAACTTATGGCCTTAAAAAGACAGTTCACACACACACACACTTACTTCTCCAACTCTAGCTGGGTCTTGAGCTTCTTCTTTGCTCCCATGGTGAGGGATTCAAACTTATTCAGATCTTCCTCAGTAAGACTCAGAAACTTGTAAAGAAAAACAAGGCATGCTTAGTTTTACAGCTTGGAATGTTCTTATTTACATTTTTAATAGAGATCAACTCTTAAAGGCAACCTTAAAGCCACTTTTTAACATATGTTAATTCGAAGAAACTCTGCTCTAGTTTTTGGTAACAGAATCAGCGTAGACAGAACGTGTGGGAACAGCACAAACGGAAGAACATCTGTAGATTATACTTAATTAGGTGTGTGCTTATATTAACTACTCACAATAAAGACAAGTAATTTGTGTACATATTAAAATAGAACTTTGTGATAGAAATGTGTTTAAGGATCTGATTCTCTGAAAAAAACCCCTCTACTTTTCCTAGTTGTGTCATTTAACACGGAAATCAATATGCAGTTCTCTCATCAGTTTAATCAGAAAATATACTCCAAAATTAAATCTTATAATTAAATATAGACATAGAATATGAAATTGCAATATATACATTTATAATGATACGAAAATCAAAGCCATCAAAGCATGCATAATAACACATGCTTATTTAAAACATACTAGAAAATACACAGTTTTGCTACTTTATTAGAGAACAAAACACTGTCTACTTCCCTCACATAATGAAGAAAATAAAATCAAAACTCTGGCAACAGATTAGAATTAAATCCATCCAACGTGCTACAACCAGCATAAAGCCACTCCAATCTAGACCTGGACCTAAGCACTTGCTCCACTGGAGGGCGTTCAAGGCTAAAAACCAGTAAGATTACACGATTTTTACAGATGGAGCTGGGTAAATGCTGCAAGCCTATTCCATTTAGAAGAAACACAGCACACGGAAGTGTCATTTGTGACTCTTACTGTGCAAATATGTAAGTGACTGCTTTTCCACAGGCATTGCTGCAGAAAACAAAAACCTCACGTTCACTCCGAGGTACATGCACACTAATGCTTATTTCAGAAGTCTCTGAATCTGCTCTCTAAAATCAGGATAAGCAATTATTTTTTGAAGGAAAAAATCCACCAAGAAGCAGAAATAATAAAAAAAAGCCCCTACAAATTTTAGTTATGTGCTGCACACCACAGGGATGAACAAGGAGCCAAAGCAGAGCTCCTGAGGCTGTATGCAAGATGGATCTTCGAGCATTCAGTGAAGAATTCTGAAGCAGGAGGCAGCTGTGGAACAGCTCAGGCCCCGGACACAACACAGAGCCAAACAGAAAGGTTCTCATCAAAATATTATTGCTTCAAGAGAGCAAAACATAGCAACATTTGCCAATAACTTCTGCAATTCTTGATGCAGATGTTTGCAGCCTCTCTCTCTGCATTAGGGAACATAAGTGGGATTTAAAAGCTACCTTCCTTCTCTTAATCCACTACCCTACCTTCTCCATCGTGAGCTGTTTGAAGACAGGATAGTACTTGTGCAACCGCAGTTTCCTGAGCCAGTCTAAGATCCCATTTTGCTCCTGTGTCTGAGGGGTCTGTGGACTGGAAGACATTAACATGGGTGAAGAAGAGGTGTCCATCTGGGTGCGATAGGCCAGCGACGAGCCGGTACCTCCTGCATGGGAACAGTGGGGTAGTGCAACGGGAGCAGCAGCCGAGTGTTGAACGTGATTCTGAGAAGACTGAATGCCAGCCACTCCACATATAGGTCTGCAAAGGAGCAACACAGTTCAGTTTAGCACACCGAATCTGTCTCACCCATAGTTCAGCAACTGTGGCCATAGAGAGCTACCACTTCCAGGATTTCCAGTAAATTCTGAACTGTTGGATCCAACTTAGAGATTTGTATCTCTGCTGTTCAATACCCCAATAAAAACAGTGCAGCTCAGGGCAAACAGTGTTATCTTTAGGTTAAGCAGAGGTTTCCTTCTACAATCGCAGACAATGTACGGTCTACTACCTCTGTGATTTAAAAGAAGTTTGGAGAGAATGACCATGGTTTATCGTCATTCTTTGCATTATTAAAAGGAAGCCCAAATACAATCCTGTGGAAATTTTTACATGTGGAAGTGGCAAAATAACCCACAATATTGGCTCCTTGGAGGGTCCTGCTTGGTGTAGAAGAAAATGAAAACTGCCTCTTCAGAGAATGAGTTGTGAGTTTGTTAAATCCTAACAGAAGGCAGGAAAATTTCTTTCCTCCCAAGGCTGAATTCTACCTGCCCTGGAAAAGGTCTCCTCTTCCCTCTGAAATGAAAACCCCTGCTGTACAAGTGAACATTCAAACATGCTGTGGAGAGAAAAAAAACCTTTTCAGAGATGCTCCAGTCTCCTTTTGGCCACAAAGACCTGTACTAAGGATGACATAGGCCTACCATTCAGATTCAAACCAGTTCCTTCTAAGTATGTAATTGAGACCATTACCACTTCTGCAGTAAGCAGAGGATCACGAAGAAATCATCCACCACCACAGTACAGCATTGAAGTGTTGATGACAACTAGCAGCTACAGCTGTAAACCTTTAGAGAAAGGCTGCTTAGAGCAGGTTTTACTGCCAGCCAGCAGGAACACTGCAATCCTCTGATCTTATCACCCATGTAACGCTGGTCAAAAGGTTTCCCCAAATTCTTCCCTGAACATACAGATTTCTGAGGGCACGACAGCCACTGCTGATTTCATAACTTCCAAGGACAGATAGTTCCTGATGTGATGGGGTTTTGCAACTAACCAGAACAAACGTAAACATAATAAATGTTTCACCTTCCAGATGTTCCCAGCGTCGTTCCTACTTTATAAAGGGAGGGGTTGCCAGGATCTAGAAACAGGGAACAGAAGTTACAAGTGGCATCTGTTTATGAAATTTGCATCTGTACAAAAAATTTCATTTTTAAGCTTTATTTAAACTTACTTGAATTCTGAAGCTGCTGTGAAGGAGATGAAGAGCTGAAGAACTTTCTAACATGGTCATTTTTCACCACATGGGAAGGTAACGGTGCCAAATACCTGTACGTTCATCAAAAGCAAAAAACCCCGTTCTGTTATGTTTGATTTGGAGCTGCCAATATAGTCAAGATTACAGATTGCACATGACATTTTGAAACTGAATTGGAAATTTTAAAACTAAAACATAAAAGACCTTTCAAATTAGTAACACCATGCGATACTGAATCAAAGTATGGATGCTTTTACACTGAATACTACTTAAACACGTTACCATTGTGCAGCTTTCACTCTCTTGAGTGTTTCAGTAAAGATGCTTTATTTAGAAACACTGAATGCTAGTAAGGCAGAAAATGTTCAAATATAAACCTGAAAACTTCCTTTCAAATTCACGAATCTGAAGACCATAAAATATAGATGTATCTGTTATTTCATTTTCTCCTCTTGGAGATAAACAGCAGATGCAGAGTCTGGCACTGTAGGGAAAAAGGCTGTAAAACTTATGTCACATTTGCTTTGGAATTGCCTTGCCTCTTTTGAGGGAAAAATCTCCTGAAACTTTGCAATGTATAAGGTGTGTTCCATCAACGTGTATAAACTTGTCATGGTCATGCAAAAACATTTGCCAAACCTACAGATTTCAAAAACATACAGAAAATGGTTTGAAAAAGACCATTTTGACCACATCTTTACCATTTTTAAGTGTTTTTGAGGAAAAAATAACTCAACTGCACACAAGCACACAAATACGCTTTCCACCTTGAAAAATCACAGTCAAATTTCTGAGTATTTCAGCTATGCAGCATTTAACAGCACAGCTTCTTTCTCTGCTCCAGAGATGCAACCATTGCTCTGTGAACAGATTGCTGCTCCATTAACCTAGATTTGTAGAGACTGTTGCAGGCTGAAGAGCGGCAGCATGCATTCTCCCTTACCCACCCTAAGTCCTGTCAATAGTCTGTGATCCTCAAAGCAAAGAAGGGACTATGTGAAATGTTAATGCTGCTTGCCATTGAAAATAATCTAGGCATGTACCTGCTGGCTCTGACTATGGAAAACCAATATCCAGGGTGGCTCTGCCAGTCTGGGCTTCGGGACAATAGGTGTTTAACAGAAGCTCTAACAAAAGTTAATTAGTATTTTAAAATGCCATTTAATACTTTGCATAGATAAAGACAGTAGTACTTGACAATAACTTGAGTCCTTCAAATTTTCCTAGCAAAACTATCGTGGTATTTAGAAAGAGAGATTGGATGATGATTCTGCCGCAGATGATTGATTCTTTAAATCACAGAATCACAGAATAGTTTGGGTTGGAAAGGACCTTAAGATCATCCAGTTCCAGCCCCCCTGCCATGGGCAGGGACACCT
>JANRGW010010868.1:0-11769 GCA_024733675.1 Psilopsiagon aymara
AGAGCATTTGCCGGTGAAGACTGAGGCAAAGAAGTCATTAAGAACCTCAGCCTTCTCCAAATCCAGGGTAGCCAGTTTTCTCGTCATACACTATACTAAAGTATTATGTATTTCTTCTGTAGATTTGCTGTAAAAGTTTTTATTCTTTATGTGAGCACCTCAGTTTATTTTCTGTAACAGATGGTATGATCTGTTGATTTGTTTGGTTTTGTTTCATTACAGATTCTATAGAAGATAATACCTGTAGTACTCTTGCAGAGGAGGAGGCAGAAGATGAGGAACTGGAAGCAGCTGCTAATCACTTAAACAAGGACTTCTATAACGAACTTCATGAGAACGATAGCATAAGAAAAAATGACGATGAGAAATGCACAAATGGGAATGAAGTTCTTCTTGTAAGACCACCTGCACTGGAATCCTTGCTTGGTCCACTCCCCACTGCCGCTAGTCTTGGCATAACAGAATCTATAAAAGAGTGCATCTCCACTAAGGACCAAGAACCTGGTGAGTGGGAGATCAGCTCAGAGTGGAAACTGGACGCGCACAGCCAGCTGTGGGTTTGTTGTGTAATTTCCATGTATCTTGATGATCAGTGTGGGAGCAATTCTGTGAATCACTGCAACATCGAGGTACAGGAGCTGTGAGGCTGGGTGTGACCAGTGGTCTTGGTTGTTGATGTTGGTCATTGGCATCTGCTCCTCAGGAAGCTGCAATGCCTAATGATTTTCTGAAGCCTGAGAATGTGTATCTCTTATACAAGTAGATTTGCAGTTATATGATAGCTGGTGGGCATATTTCAAGCCACGCAGTCTCAATTAAGAAATTGAAGGAAGCAGTTTCCTGTAAATATGAATGGAAATTAAAACCCAAGTATAAGAATTTTAGATCAAGGCAGACTTTCTCAGGAGATGTTTTACTGGAGTCAAACATGGTGTAGTCTCGCTGATTGAGAAACTTTGCAAATGGCAAGTTTTTAAAATGTTTGTAAGAGGAGATAACTGTTTGTATGCTTTTTTGGTTTGTGTTATGGTGGGTTTGCTCCATTTTTCTTAACACCCCCAGGTATATCTGCATCATATTGCTCTGAGTATTACAGTGAGAGCAGGACTGATCAGCTAAGGATGGCAATTTTGCCAGATCCATTAAAGCAGACAGACTACTGCAAACAGCCAGGCAGGTTTGTTTTCTTTTTCTCCTGTGTGCTTGAGCTGTATGGAGATGGTATTTTTTATAATTACTTTTGCATCTTAATAACTTTGAGAATGGAACATACCAAAAGGCATTTTATTCTTTTTTTTGTCCCAGTTGATTTTTCCATTATAATACACACCTGTGTGAATCTGTTTTGTCAGCTTACCTGGGGGTCGATGCGGCAGAATGTTTTGTTATCCAAACTGTTCTGATGCAGATTTTTGTTCAACAGCACCTACTTCTAATAAGGTACTCCCTGCCTCAGTAAATGAACTGAATGCATTCAGATTCTTACAAAGTTAGTGATCGCATTGCAGAAACTTGGATGATTGCATGTTTATATTTTGTATGAACGAAATCTTATAGAAACAGATGTGTGGTTTTGGTTTTGGATTAATTATGATTAGGAAGGTGGGTAGCTCATGGCTTGTCTTTCTCCTGGAAATTGGCAGTTCATGTCGAAGTGAAGTCAGTAATGGCTAGAAGCTGTTGTTGTCTGTCTAGCCAATGACCTGTGAAAATGGGTTTCCAGTGATGGACATTTCTCAGCTGGCATTGCTATTGACCGTTTTAATGGACAGGCTGAGGAGCACGTTTAAAGATGAAACTAAGCTGGTATAGCCAGGTATGTTCCTCTGAGTCGGGCTTGAAGCAGGTGGGCAGGAGAGTGCATGGCTGCTCACGCTATGGCTTGTTTCCGTTTGCTGTTTGTTTTCTTTCAGAAGTGAAGGGTGTGCCAAATGAGCTGAATTTCAAAACCAAATCAGTTTCAGTTTGTTCCTTTTCTTTTAATCAGTGCAGGTGTTTGAACAAGTACATATTTTCTTAACATGTTGTGAAGCTGATATGCTGAGTTAATGTTTTGGTTTTGTTTTGATGGTAGATCCTGCCCCAAACTTTTTCCCTCCCTCCTTTTTTTTTCCCCACCAGTGTGACTCTGCCAAGTTATTTTAATTACATAAAAGTTTCATGCTAAGTCAGATTCACTTTGGTTATGTCTCTACTATGGGGTAGTCATGCTGGGGTGCAGTTCCCAGTCTCCAAGCCATTGCCTCGTGGTGTCTGTGTGGTGTGGGTGCATTGCAGTGTGTTCCTGCTGAAGACCTGGTTTCCTTTGAGAAGGCATCTGGGTTCAGGAGCTGTAGTGGAGCCTCAATGTGTTTGGAATGGTTGGGAACCAGGTCTAGAAGACAGGCTGAGAGTACACCTGGCTTGCAGCTGGCATGTTATTACATGGAGCAACGAACACCTCTTGTTAAGTAAGGTGCCTCTGTCACCTTTTTAGTTTAGCTCTGAACAACGATGAAAACCAGCGTAGATCTTTCTGTCATCTCAGGGAACAATGGCCTGAGTTCTGCCTCATAGCTCTGGGAAAAGCTTGTACTTGGACACAGTATCTTCTTCTATCAGGCCAACTGGTGTAGTTGTAAAAATTTGGCAGTTTCCAGGTTTCTTCCAAGTCTTCTTCAAGTCTAAAAAAGAAATGGTAGTTTTTAAAACTAAGTATAGGACAAGAGAGGTTTCTCAGAGTTTAATTTGAGGTGGCAAAATTTTAGATCATTTTGAAACATAAGTAGTTGGTACCTGTGGAGGGAGGAGGAAAAGATCATAAAATTTTCTGCATTTATCCTTTGTATTTGAATTTGGTTTAATGCAATTTGAATTGTGAATCTCAGCTAGTGATAGGTTTGCTATGGTATTTCTTATTCTAACACCTAAGTCTACTGGGGATGGGAGAGAGTCATCATAACACTGTATGCTTAAGGGGGTGTTTTGGTCCTTCTCCACAGCTGTGTAAGTCATCAACCAGGAACCTTTACCTTTCCTCAGCCCTCTCCAACCCTGAGTCATCTTCCACGGTGTGGACCATCTGGGTCAGGTTTGGCTGGAGACTTTAGGCAGGAAGATTTTGTATCTCCTGCTGGGCTCCAAGCATTGTTGGGGGTATGCATTATGTCCAGTCAGTACAGCAGCTGGAAGCAGCATGCCTGGTGCTACATGGTGAGGATTCCCAGCAAACCCTCATGGCGATACAGTGTGTGGCTGGGCAGGTGGCTATTAAATAGGGGCTCAGCAAGCAGGTGCAGTATATGCAGTGTTTGGCCTCTTTAAATGCAAGGTATCTCCTCACCTCTCTGAAAAGATCTCTTTTCCTCAGAGAAACCTCTGCTGTAGGTACCTTATATAAAGTCTTTTCATTTGGCTTTTGCGTGTGGTAATTGGTATAAAGTTTGTAATAGCTTACATCAGCTGCTTTAGGAATTCTTGAACCTTTGTGCTGCAGTGGCTGCAGCAGCAGCAGCAGGTTTCTCACAAACTGCTTATGCAGATAAGTCTGAGATTCCGAGCCCGAGTATTAAGAAAAATTTAGTGTATTTTTGGTCCACTTACAGTTGGTGTTTGAGCAGTGTGAGCTTGTCTATATGAATGTTTTATGTAAAACACAGTATTTTAGCAAATCTGCATTACAAAGAGAGCATGTAAGGTACCAGGTTAATGAGTCTGAGGCAGTAAAGTGCTTAGAATAAACACTACATTTGGCTGGTGTTTTTCCTACGAAGTGTCTTAATTTGCAGAGACATTTAAGCTGAAATATGTTTCAGTCTTTGCAAACTGCTTCTTTCTTACTCTTAATGATAAAAGTGCTTTATAAGGAGGATCTTAATTTTAGAGATGGAGATTGGGTACATCAGTCTGTCCATTTTCCTGGCTCTGCAGCATCCCAGCATCCTCTCCTTGATGTGTGTGCTCTTTCTGATAATGTAGTTCCTCAAAACAGGCCACTGTTTCCTTTAGGAGTCTGCCACAGTCAAATATCATGACTTTGTCCCCAAGAAATAACATTCTTTGGTGTAAAATTTCCCATTTGCAGGGTTTTTTTATGTTCTTTTTATACCACTTCAAATAATTTATTATCTTTCTTGGTGTTTCTGTTCTTCCAGTGGTTGCTGGCTTTCACCCTGTCCTTCCCATGTCATGCTGCTAGGCTGTACACTGCCAGTTCATCTCTTCTTGAAACTTAAAGCAAAAGTCATAAACTTAAACTTTAGAAGTAAATTTTAAACAGAGCTAAAAGTGAAAAAGGTCTGGTAATAACAGAGATAACAATCTTGTGAGGCTACACCTCGAGTACTGTGTTCAGTTCTGGGCCCCTCACATCGAGAGGCATTGAGGTGCTGGAGTGGGTCCGGAAAAGGGCAGCAAAATTGGTGAAGGGCCTAAAGCCAAGTCTGATGAAGAACGGCTGAGGAAACTGGGGTTTTTTTAGTTTGGAGAAGAGAAGGCTCAGGGAGGACCTTGTCACTTTCTACAACTGCCTGAAAGGAGGTCGTAGTGAGGTGGGGGTCAGTCTTCCAAGTAACAAGTGATAGGACAATAGGTAATGGCCTCAAGCTGCACCAGGCAGGTTTAGCTTGGATATTGGGAGCGGTTTCTTCACCAAAGGGATGCTCAGGCATTGGAAGAGGCTGCCCAGGGTAGTGGTGGAATCGCCATCCCTGGAAGCGTTCAAAAACTGTGTAGATGAGGCCCTCAGTGACATGGTTTAGTGGTGGTCTTGGCAGTGCTGGGGTAATGATTTGGCTTGAGCTTAAAGGTCTTTTCCAACCTAGTTGATTCTGTGATTCTGTCAAGGTAAAATGTAGGGTGAAAGTTACTGGCTTACATAAATTCCCTTTTGTAATCTATGTAGTATTTGACACCTGATTTTTGGGTTTGGTTTATTTGGGGTTTTTTTTAGTTTTTGTTTTGAATTAAAATTCACATGCAGTCATTTAGGGGCAGTAGTTTCAAATAATGTATGTGGAGTGGCTGGTAACTTGCTCCTGCGCATCCTCATGAAAGTAAATAGCTTTTTGCCGTGAGAAATCGGTGTGCATGTACCATCTTGTGCTTGGTTAGGCACCCAGCTAACTGCATTCACTGCTAATTTCATAAAGAATACATAAGAATACATAAGAATTCATAAAGAATACATAAGAATACATGTGCTTGTTCACAATTAATAGTTTGCTCATTTCTTGCTCCTTGTATTTATGCCTCCATTACTGCTGCAAGTATAATCTGACATGGGCTGAGGCTGAGAGATGCTGCCATTGATTTCTGAGGATGTTAAAGACCCCAGGCAGGCAGTGTTCATTGATTGAATAGTCATCCCCTTATAGCAGTGCTTTTCAACTTAGTACTCAACGAGAATGTGGAAAGTGGCTGAAGATGAGGCAGGGATGGGATCATCCTCCAGGGTTTACTCTTCCTCTGAATTTCATCTCTCACAGCTGCCAGCTTCCACTTCATACTTCAGTCCTGGCTTTGAGGCTTCTCTGATCCCTCTGTGGCTCATCTCAGCTCCCTCACCCAGACAAGAAAAATGTATGTATATATGATTCCCCCTTGGCAGCATCAGGTGAGCAGTGCTGGCAAGACTGGGGGCATGGAAGTTTGCAGAAATGTGACATTCCCAGCAGGGTTTGAACTGCTGTAGAAGGATGCTTAGGGGTCCACAGGCTGAAAATGGTTGGAGAATGCCAAGGAGAGTTGTGTACCCCATTCGGGATGCCAGCTTGGATTGCTGCATGGCAGAGGGCAGGCTTACTGCTGTTACCATCAGCAGATGGATATTGAACCTCCTCTGCGTACTGGCCGCTTCTTCTAGCATCTTTCTCTCTTCCTCAGATTTTATCTTAGTATATCAGTGCCAACTGCTTGGAAATATAAAAGTATGTATGTGCATATAAAAGTACACAAAAGGACATAATCTGTAATTAGAACATTATGAAGCCCTATTGCATCATAATTACTGCATACATGAGAAATAAAGCTGCTGAGTTTAGTGCTAATTGTGTTACATATGCAAAGTACACTTGGTCATCAGTGCAAGCATGCATGTCCCCGTTGTGCTTGCTCTTCTTTCTGCTCTGGCTTCAATGCTGCTGTTGTTTTGGTAGTTTTAAGCCCTACATGTAGAAATGAGCAGTCTGTATGACCTGTTTGGTGCCATCTTCTCCATGTGATGCCTTCTGGTCAGTGTCAGGGTTTGACCTTTTTCTCTATGTGCTGTTTGCTCATTGAGAAATATTTTCTGTGGCAGGACTAGCTCTTTCCCGATTTTGAGATATAAGCAAAAAAAATCTTGGTATAAGCTAATCTTTCCAGTCTAGCCTCTATGTTTGGCAGTCTTGATAGACTGTATCCCTGATTGAGCCTTCATTGTGCTGTTAATGAGACGTGAAGAGCTTGCTGCAGCCAGCATGGTAATAGGAGACTGCCAGCTGCTTTGAATGTGTTTTTTCGATACCTGAAGTCTTGTGTATGAATTACGGATGACAAGATTTTCTTCCTTGACTATGTATGTCACTCACGAGTGTTGCATGTGCATTTGCTACTCCAAAATCTGTGTACACATTTTTTTTGTGCAGGATCTTTGCATTTCATTAAAGGATAGGAGTGATGCAAATTCATTCCATATTCATGCCATGAGTAACTAGGAAGGTTAAGGGATGAAAACTAATCATACAGTTTGGCTGAAAGATTTCCAAACAAATCTAGAGAGGAGTTTTGGCGAGAAACCTGCAGCTTATTAGAGCCATCAGGGAGATAAAGTTGCGTGAAAGCATAAGCTGAATCGCATGAATACATTTTTAGAACATCTGTTTTTCAGAACCTTCCAAAGGATTGGTTTATCAATGCGGACACTCCTCATAGGAAAATGCGTGTTGTTTCTGTCCGAAGTCTTGGCCAAAAAGAACTGCCCCAGAGTAATGGGTGCTGTAGTCAGGAGAAGGTACTGGAGATTGGTGTTTGCGTTCCTCAGCCAAATGAAGCAGACCCTTCTTGGCAGTGTCCCCTGTGAGTGAATGCACTTAGCCCCTGGCTAACCACCCTGGCTGTCCTGTTATCCTGTCTGTTTCAGAGAAGGAAGTCTTTCTGCCCTTCTCTTCCTCATCCTTCTTCTACTTCTCCTTTTTGTCCTTCTCATTCTCTTTTCTTTCTTTTTGTTTCATGAAATTCTGGTCTGGAGCGAAATATGTTTTTAAGTCTTGAAAGCTTTTCCAGGCTTGGATTTTCCTTTCTTGCCTGACTCCTGCCTCATTCCAACAGCTGAATAGGCAGCATGGGCAACGTATCTTTTCTGTCTTGAATTCCTTCAATAAAAGTGTATGGAAGCTCACCTTTGTTTTCAATTTGAGTAGTGTAAAAGCCTCACATTGCTCTTTGATGGGGCTAATCAACTGCTTAAGGCCTCATCCTCCTTTGCTTGAGGAAAAAAAGGCAAAAAAGCTGCTTTCTCCTCTCTTGCTGCTTCAGCTGGTTGCTGGCTCTTTGGAGAAGGAGGTTGGCAGCAGGTCTGGGTCTCTGGTTCAGAGACGTGGCTGAGAGAAGAGGTTGAACATGCTGAACCGGGGCTCTGGTATGTCATTCTATGTTTGATAATTGACATGTGTGCTGCAGCATTGATACTGCTTTTTGATGAAGCAAGGAGAAGCAATCAGCTCCAGCATGGTTTTATGCATTGTTTTCCTTTGTATTGAGGGGAAATCGGGTCTACCGTCTGCTTGGCTTAGGCTTAGGCTTCAGGAGGTGGAAATGTCCGGAGGCATGGTGTGGGCAAGCAGGAAGAAGAGGAGAAGCTCAGGTGGAGCTTTAGAAGTGGTCTTTTTCCTGTAGCTAAATAGGAGAATTATGAAAACAGTTGTTCCTCAAGTACTAAAGGAGGGTTGTATTTCGTGGTTGACTTAGATGCCTCAGCGTTTGTCGGTGCTGGTCTAAGGTTTTCTTTCTGTTAGGGCTTCTTTTCAAGGTTTTCTCCTGTGTGCACTCTCTAGCATCTGAAAGGATGCTGGTCCTCTGTGTGGGAGATACACAGGAAACCTGGTTAAAAAACCTGAATAACTCTCTTATGGTATGAGAAGTATATGATACTTCCTTTTCTGCACCTGCCAGAACTTGAGCCTGTTAATCGTCACTGTTATTTGGTTGGGTGGCCAGTTTGCAGAAGAAATGGACATTCCTGCCCAACTCTTCTGCCAAAAAGGACGAAAGTCTTTCACCAAAAAACTCAACTGAAAGCTTGTCCTGGGTTCAGCAGTAGCAGTTATTTTTCTCCTTAGTAGCTGGTGCAGTGCTGTGGTTTTGACTTTCAGCCTAAGAACAGTGCTGATAACACTGGTGTTTTCAGTTGCTGCTCAGTAATGTTTGGTCTGACCAAGGACTTTTGGAGTCTCATGTTCTGCCAGGGAGGAAGGGAAGCTGGGAGGAAGCAGAGACAGGACACCTGACCCAAACTGACCAAAGAGGTATTCCATACCACAGCACGTCATGCCCACTATATAAACTGGGGGCAGTTACCTGGAAGGGTGAGATCGCTGCTTGGTCGGAGGTTGAATGGCTGCTGTACTTGTCACTAGAGTGTGTGGAAATGTCTCCCTCATAGGCTGACCACCCGAGGAGGGGAAAAAAGATGTGTAATTGCCATACACTTCTGTTACATACCCCCAAAGTATAGAGGTGGTGACCACACTAGGAACACAAGCCAGATCAGTTTCATGATCAACGATTCTACTGTATTACAAGCCATTATCATGAAGTACAATGAAACAAGAACCTTAGCCCAAGCCCCCCAGCTGATAAACACTAAGACAGCAAATACCAGCTGTAAGGTACGACATGCTGAAACTCCAAGATCAAGAGCAACAACTTTGAGAGCCAATAAATCAGCATTGTGATGAGTGACTATTAATCTGAAACAGTGAATGCTTATCACTAACATGATCAGACACGCTGTGGTCAGATCTGTCATTCTCTCAACCCTTTGTGCCCCACATTGGGTGCCAAAAAGAACTGTTGCGGTTTAAGCCCAGCTGTTTACTCAGAACCACACAGCTACCCTCTCACTCCCCCCCCTTCCTCCCCCCTGCTCCTGGAGGGATGGGGAGGAGAACTGAAAGAATGTAACTCCCATGGGTTGAGATAAGCACAGTCCAGTAACTGAGGTATAACACAAACCGCTGCTGCTACCATCAGTAATAATAATGACAGGGGTAATAACAAGGGAAGAGAATACAACCGCTCACCACCCACCGACTGATACCCAGCCTGACCCCAGCAGTGATCTCACCCTTCCGGGTAAGTGCCCCCAGGTTATATAGTGGGCATGACGTGCTGTGGTATGGAATACCTCTTTGGTCAGTTTGGATCAGGTGTCCTGTCTCTGCTTCCTCCCGGCTTCCCCTCCTTCCTGGCAGAGCATGAGGCTCAGACAGTCCTTGGTCAAACCAAACATTCTAAGCAGTAACTGAAAACATTGGTGTTATCAGCGCTGTTCCCAGGCTGAAAGTCAAAAACATAGCACTGCACCAGCTACTAAGAAAAAAATGACTGCTACTGCTGAACCCAGGACAAAGCTGAAATTGTTCATTAGAGAGTTGTGGAAAATGAAATACGTGGAGGCTACAGAGAGGGTGTTAAATTTGCAATTTGCATGGAAAGCTAACTGCTCAGGAGGATGTTATTTGAGCAATTCATCACAGTATCTGAAATGTCAGGAGTGGAGGCTTGGGTTCAGTTCAAGGAGTCTTCATGGTCTCAGTTGTTACTGAGAATGAAGACTTATTAAGCTAGGTCAAGGAGCCACAAAACATGCCCTTGGAAAGAGGAAATACAGCGCAGAGAGATTTCGCAAGGCTTAGCTACTTTGGGTTTAATATGATGGATAATAAATCTATGTGCAGTGCTGTAGTGGATCCTGACCACTTCACATTTGTCTTGCATCTTCTGAAAAAACTAAAATAATCCTCCATTTAGTACTTTATTCTTTTTATGGCACAGATTCAGCTGTACAGGCAGTGCTGCAAACTGAAAATCCACCCTTCTAGTGGAGTGCCAATTCTGTAAGGTCTTAATATGTTTGTGTGGCAGTTTGTTGTTTTGTTTTTATTCAGTAGTTTGAATTTAGTTTGAAAAATTAATTCCTGTATCATCTTAAGGATTAACATCATCACACCCCTATGAACTTCGTCTGTTTTGTTTGTGGGTCTGAAATCTGTGGGACTGTCATAGTAGTCAAGATGCATGGGCTGCACTGTGGCTTGATAGATGGCAGTTGTAATTAGGGATTTCAGATAAGGCACTACAGACCGTTGATGAAAACAGTCATGAGTTTAGCCTTGTATAACTGTTGTGTGACATTTTTGGTTTGCTGAATGCTTTCCTAACTAAAATGGATATGTTGTTCAATAGAGGAATAATGTTGACACTGTTGACAATTAAAAACAATTTTGGAAACTGAATTTTACTTCTTCTGATTGCTTTTGAAATAATTTGGTTTTCAGTGTTACTTTAGGATTGGTTCATTTATTAAGTCTCTTTTCCTGTGCGACAATGAGATAATTGCTATTTATTTTTTATCCTGTAAGCAATTACAATCAAAGCAGCCAAATGTAGTCTGCTTTGACCTGGAATCAGAGTGACCTGTCAACATGAGGCTACTGTAGTCTTCAGCTTTCTAATTTAATTTTTTTTTCATATGTGCTCAATAGAATGCTTTCAATAGGGCTGAAAAAATTGTGTTTAGTTTTCAATGTTCATTAATTACAGGGGTGCAAAGCTGTAGAAACTGGCAGATAAGACCATCTTTGGATTGGTTATTAATAACAAAAATCATGATTTAACTGGGATTGCGTGGACTGTGGTGGGTCAGTGTCCGAAGCAGTCAGAGGAGGAGATGCAGGCAGGCTGGGTGTGGGGGTAGCTGCAAATTAATGGGAAATTGCAATGAGTTGACCCTAGGGATTTTTTGCAGGCAAGCTTTGCTGAAAGGAAGCAGAAAATACTTTATTTTTAAAGTCAGCAGTTTAAGGTCGGGCTCAGCTTTCATATAGAAATGTATGTGTACACCTAAGACTGTAGAAGTTGTTTTCTGTGACAAAAGACCTGGACATTTACAACTGTGTAGTAGAAATAAGGGAATGAATATGAAATGAGAGAGAGTAAATAATGCTATAAAGTAGTACATGCAAAAAAATCTGGAGCAAGAAACAAGGCTCTTGAGATAGATATAAATGCAGAAACCAGAAGTAAACAGCTGTACAGTGGGTGAAAGGATACCATTTTTCAGCAAATTTGTTAAATCCCACATTTGATTTAGTTATGCTGGGGAGGCCACTATGTGCTCACAGATGGGAAGGAAGTAAAACAGTTCTCTGTGAGCAAATCGTCAACACTTACATAGGAATAAGGCAAATGACTGATATTTTGTGGGTTTTTTTGAAGTCATGCTTTGTGGTCATTACTTATTTCCTGCTAAAGGTAATTTCTGCAAATCATAGAATCATAGAATTGTTAGGGTTGGAAAGGACCTGAAGATCATCTAATACCAAGTCCTCTGCCATGGGCAGGGACACCTCCCACTAAACCATGCAGCCCGAGGCTCTGTCCAACCTGGCCTTGAACACTGCCATGGATGGAGCATTCACAACTTCCCTGGGCAACCCGTTCCAGTGCCTCGCCACCCTTACAGTAAAGAATTTCTTCCTCATACCCAATCTAAACTTCCCCTGTTTAAGTTTGAACCCATTACCCCTT
>JANRGW010010870.1:0-21840 GCA_024733675.1 Psilopsiagon aymara
CTTTACTGTAAGGGTGGTGAGGCACTGGAATGGGTTGCCCAGGGAAGTTGTGAATGCTCCATCACTGGTGGTATTCAAGGCCTGGTTGGACAGAGCCTTGGGTGGCATGGTTTCGTGTGAGGTGTCCCTGCCCATGGCAGGGGGGTTGGAACTGGATGATCTTGTGGTCCTTTCCATCCCTAACTATTCTATAATTCTGTGATTCTATGATCTGTACTTTTCGTTTTCTTATAGCATTCAGAAGATTCCTTTGTAGTGCAGCTCACAGATTTCTGTAGCAGAGTGCAATAACAAGTTTGCTTCCATTGCCGCTTGTTTTCTACTTCAATTTGTCTATAATTTTCATTAATTAAAATGCCAGAGATTTGCCATGGAGGTAGGCAAGTGCTGTGGTTTGGCTTCAAAAACATTAAATGCCAAAGCAAAAGCTTCTACTGGCTTTTTATGTATGTGCCATGGACAACAGAGATGATTCTTCATGTTGGTCTGTACATCTCAGGACTGGTAAACTTGTAATTTAGGCACAGTAGTGTTTATATTTATGTACCTTGGAAAAAAGATATATTTTTTCTGTCTTTTTTCTGGCATTTTTGTTTTAAATCAGGATATACGAATACCTGTCAGCCATTTTTCTCTGAAGACTGCATCTTGGAAAATAACAGCAACTGCAGGTACTGTCTTGCTTTCTGCTATAAACCAGCCAATGTTTCCATCAGTAAGAGGTATTACCCAGTTGGCTTAAATGTTAAAGAAATGTCCTTGTTCCTTTAGCATATTTTCCTAGTACTACTCCCACAGAAGTAAGACATTTGGATACTTTGCACATTTCACTTATTAGAATGTTGCTGGCTATTCTGCAGAGGTCATTTTGCTCCAGATGAATGAGCATGAGTAAGTTTTAGTGTCTCTAGTTTGGTAACAACATATGTTCTAATTACTTACTAGGTTTTGGTATCTGTTCAGATTTCTTGATAAGTTTCTTGCCAGAATTAGTCTAGATGTGAGAGTCCTTTACACGAGTAGTATAAGAGCCAAATATTCAAAATCTGGAAGACAGCACCAATATATTCACTTGTATGTAGCAAAGATGGGAAATTATGTGGGGCATAGATCTTTTGTAAACAACAGTTTTCTTTCATGAACTGGAAGGACCTCCTCTTCTTTGGATAGATGATTAGAAAAATATAACCACCGTTTCTTCACTTGCTTTTGCAGCTATTCCGAAAAGGTCTTGAAAGATTTTAAAGCCATCCACTATGGAGCATACTGCTGATGTGCACTAAGAGAATAAGCAACATAAGGGACTTCATGCTATTGTCTGATAAATACCCGATGGTCTACATTAGCTGTTGGCTCCAATGTGTCCAGATGACTCTGTCATCAGGACTCATAATAAGCTTATGATGGTTATTTCACTATTGGTTGCCACTAATTTCTGCTTTTTCAAGACTTTGCTGGGATGTCCATTATAGCAGGACATGGAAGCAATGGTGAGAGCACCTAACATGTCAGAAAGCAGATGGGGTACTTGGCCTGCTGATCCTAGACATAAGGTGACTTCCTTCCCATCATACTTTAATCCCAGGACATTAGTGAATAGAATTAAACCTAGAGATGAGATTTTGGTCAGTCCAACAAACTGCCCCATGCAGATCCCAAAATCTCAGGATTTCAAGGAATACCCATCATAATCTGGTTAGAAATTTCATTAGTTCTTAATATTGTGAAGGGCTTAGGAGCTTTGAGGAAAATACAAAAGTAAAAAGTTAAAAATAAAATAGCCAATCATCAGCAACGAAGCCCCCAAACCACACTGCCAACCAAGCTTTCTTTGCAAGTTAGGGTCTGAGTTAGACATGAAGTGCCAAACCACACTGCCAACCAAGCTTTCTTTGCAAGCTAGGTTCTGAGTTAGACACTAAATGCCTCAGAATTTTTGTTGAATAGTGCAGATCACCAGTTTTATTTTCTTCACATTCATTTGCAACACAGTGCTGTGCCTGGAATTCCAAAGCTGTCAAACCTAAAAGCAAGAATTTCTCTGAAGTGACCAGAGCACACTGTCAGTATTCTATTGACATTAGTGGTTTTTATTCTTTTCACTGTCTGACTCCAAAAGCTATCATCATTTCACCCAGCTGCCTGCATTAAAGTACACCACTCTTCTTGGCTCTCAAAAGGACAAATGCAAAGCTTAAAACTGGAGAAAACACAACGTTTTCTTAATGAATAAATTGTGGGTATTTCCTTTCTCTCCTTCCCCAGCACATCTGCTTCCCTCCAAGCAGGTAACACTCCCACTAGAGAGGTTTGCTCACCCAGATGAGCAGCCCTCTCTGACAGCCAAAGTTGACTCACATCATGTACTCAGAACAAGCCCCAGCTCGACATCTCCCTGCACATGCCCCGGCAAGTGAACATCAGTGTTTTGCACTCTTTGCAGCCGTCAAAGTTAAAAAGCTAAAAAACCCCACTCATGATCATTCTTATCAGCAAGTACATACATACTGAATTTTCCTCATTAGAGGAAGAATGGTTAGACATCAAATAGTGACCTTTATAATCTCTGGAGGCACTGCTACAGAAAAAGCTTATATTTAAACCTAGAAATATATTTCTATACTAAATATAAATTGTTTCTCTGACCTCTCCTAAACCTGATTTCCAGATAAAATAAAAAGACATCCAAACTACTTTTACCCAATTTCCCTGGTAATTCCAGGGAATTAGATTTGACATTATCTAGGGAAGGAATTTAAAGCTGTCTCTGATTCTGAATAAGAAGACTTAAGTCATTGCAGCTGAGGCAGATTATTACTCAGATCCTTTTATGAACAGGCAGACCATGAAAAGACATTTCTATACAGCAATTCCACGTAATAAACTATTCCTTTTGACAGCTCATACTGCTTCAGCTGCTTGGATTACTTGCTTGTGTGACCTCAGCCACACACACATACGACAGAGCCCAGAATAGATCCAGAAGATGAGTCATGATGTTCAGGAAAGATTTCAAAACAAATGAATCTATTTACTCTTGCAGCTGTCTCCTGAAGCTAGTATTATTTTGCAATGGTGTTTATTGATTTGTTCTCATTATCTGCATCTGAGAGTTCATTTGGTTTTGTTTTGGTTGGAGGGAGCATTGCATCAGGTAATTAAAACAGGAGGCTAGGTATTCAGAAGAAAGATTTCAGGAATAAATATGCCATGCACATTCTGGATAATCTAAAATGGGAACATCATAACTAAGGCATCCTCAGCATCGTAAGGATTTTACTTGTGCTTGACAAATGCCATGAAACTGCACAGTAGTTTATTTCAGCATTGGGGAAGATACAAAATAAAATGGTTTTTGTCACTCCACTAGGAATAGTCCGTGCTTTCACCAGATCTACTACACAGTGTGCATGCTAACGTATTCTATTCATTGTTTATATCTACTTAATATGCTGGCAGTGCTGCACAACTAAAAGAAAATGTCAAGTCACAAAGTGTGGCTATAAAAATTTGTATGAAAGTTTTCTTCAGGTAGAAAGAGCTCTTGTTCAGCACAAATCCCAGTGCCATCCAAAAGCTAACAAAAATTTAAGACAGAAAAACTCTCAGCTTGGTCTTTTGACCTAACATGATTTTTCTTTGACAAAAAATGGTCTTGTGGTTTTTTTCAAATAGAATTCTTATTCCAAAATGGTTCTCACATTTGACTGCCAAACCCATCATTATTGCCTTTTCATCAAGTACTTATCTCCTTAATGTGGTGCTACTTTAATCCAAAAGCAAGATGATGATTTAATTGTAAGTATTATTATTTTTAATAAGCTCACCCATAAAAGTTTTAAGTCAGTTGCTATAGGCATGACAAAACATGCATTAACTTCAGTGGAGGCTGGATCAGACCCTAACAGAAAAAGATAATTACTACATAAATCTTAGGATTTCATATACTCACAGTGTAGCTAACTGAAATGGAAAGATCTCTGCAGGAAGATTATGGATCAAATTATTTGCTGTGGTTTCATGTTAGCATAGCTCCATATGAAAAACTCACTAACTATATCATGGAAAATGAAAGGCAAATAAACCTTTAGCTGGTGAAGCAGTATGTTTAAACATTTATGACTGAAATTATGGCGTTTATCATATGTGACCCTTGTTGCCAAAAAGTAGGTTGATATGAAAATAAAGCATAAACAATTGCTTTACTTCATTAATATAAAGAAGGGATGAAGGAAGGCTTATAGATGTTGCCATGGATCTGAGATCACCAGAAATTACCTGTTTGCTTTGTAAGCAAGGACATGAGAGAAGGGCCGCTTCTCACAAAATCTCATTATGAGGCCTTCATTCAACAAGGTACACAAGATGAATTTATCTTTAGAATGTGACAATGTCGCAGAAAAATACTGTCAGTCTTCTAATAGATGTAAACTTAATGTGACAGAGGTGACATCAGAAGGACTGTGATTCATTGAAACTGTGTTTTACTAATCACCTCCTACACCACTTGTTTATAGAATTTAGCATTTGCAATAATGACTATTTATTCAGATTTATATTTCTGAATGTTTCTGTCCAATAACTAAGCTGATGCAGACCTTGTTTGTAGAAGATTTCATTCTAACTCTCTCCGGGTATTTCAGACTCCAGGCAGGTGACAAAAATAGCATCATAAATGATGTAATAAAGTCAAACCAAACTGATAAATGAATATTAAGTATATGAGCAACAAATATATCACTGATTACAAGAAAATAATGAAAACCTCTTGTTTATATTTTGCAAGTGGTAGTTGTCTTCTTTACTAAAGATATTTTGTTTCCACTCTTGAACTGGAGTCTTTGTATTTATTTTTTTTTTTTTTAAATTTTTTTAACAAAATCAAATATCATCAGTATTAAGTAAAAGTTGAATGAAAAAAGGTCATTAAAACATCATTCATATTTGTAGATGTGGTCATAAAAATAACCATCTGGCTTTGGGTAGATGATGTTTAGGATTAACCAAACCGTGAAGTTATAAATGAGCTTGCAGAATACAGTGATCATTCTAAAAATAGGACTTTGGCAAAGACAACTTCAGCTCACTCAGCAGGCTGTTCCTGTTACTACACAAATTTATTAACAGGTATAGCTTTAAACTCTTCCCTTGCTTGCTTTGCCTCTAGAAATTTACACTGCTTATCTTTATAGGTGCAGAATGTGGAAATTGCTATTGCATTTTACTATTTTTTTCTTTTTCTTTTCTTTTTTTTTTTTTTTTTTAATAGCAATCCAGGTGACTTTACGATGGCTTTTTAAGAGTATTTTACTGCCTTGTATATGGAACAAGTGCTTACCTTCCTTTTCCCTTTGATTAAATTTCTATGGAAACGGAGCACATGTTCTCCTGTTGGCTGCATTTCTTGTCTACCTGAGATAGCGCTTTGATTAAATGTGCCTTTGTGGTTAATTATTTAAAACCATTACAAGGATTTTCCAAAGTCTCTGCTAATCTTTGAAAAATGTTTTAATGTTCTGAATTTAATTTAGCATACTTGCAAGGGAAATAAAATATAGTATTTTCTGATCTAGTTAGATGATAGTACAGCTCAACAGCTTCAATGTAATAACAGAACTTCAACAATATGTGAACTGAGGTCTATCATCAGCTCTTCATTCATGACCAGCTACAGACCATTCAGTATGCTGTTAGTTCCCCATTTCACCGATTGCTCCTCTTTTAGTGCCGACTGTTTCCACAACAACATTCCCAATTCCCATTCTCAAAGCCATTGTCTTCTAACTGGCAGACATCTCAAAAAAGACAGCACACAGTAGTTCTTTCAGACCATAACAGGCTCTAACATTTTCTTACAAATGCTTTAGAGTATACAGGTCCTGCTTGGAAAGGAGTTACAGATCCTGATGACTCACTGCAGAAAGAATTTCACTATATCTACCCAGTCTAGGAAGGATAAAAATGGTTTGGGAAATAGGACTCATATGTTACAGGGTGAATAGACTTGTGGTAAGAACCATAAGACCTCAAGAAATAAACTTACTGCTGATGGCTTTTTTGTTTTGTTTTGTTTTGCTAATAAAGCAAACCCACTTTCTCTGAAAAGATAAATTGATTATGTTCCCAGGTAGTAGATTTTAAAGAAGTCTGTGACATGCATATGCACACAATACATTTCTTCTTTTTCATCCTAGTCAATTTCATCATAGGCAGAGCTTTAATTGTAGACTTTCCTAGAGAACTGGGAGGGGAGAAGAGGAAATGAAATACGGATCAAGCTAGCAGTAACAACAACTAGTTGTTATGCATGACTTGGGATCAAAACACAACAAAGCATCTCTTGCAAGTGTTACATGACCATAGGCCAGAACTGAAAGTAAGCCAAAAAAATTTATATGAGAAAGCAGATGACAGAACTATTACAAGCCACACAGCTTTAGGATTTAGGCAGTGAAATCAAAAACTGGAGAAATTTCAAATAGTGTTTCATTTGACCTGTAAGGGCACTTGCCACAGGAACAGGGGAGAAAAGAAGGATGCTGCCTTCCAAATGCAAATAATAGATGATTCTGACACTAGAACTAATATTCAACTGTTTTTACATAATGCAGCCTTGAAAGATTAATGATGAAACTGCAGTATTATATCTGAAGGGAACAAAGGTGTTAACAAAGGTCATTAAGAGTCCAGCCTTCATCTAGCAAACCCACAATGATGAGGCAGGTGTGAGGTCAAGCCAGAAAGTCAAGTCAGTAAATCAGGTCAAAGCAAGGGAGATAAGAGAACAACCACAGATAAAGCTGCAACACAGCTTAAAAGCAATTCCTGAGCAGAATGAAAGCAGGGAGGAAAAGTGCTTATGAAGGCTTCCTGGCAGACCACTCTCAAAGAGTTCAAGGCTGGACACCAGGCACCATTATCTATGTGCATGCTGAATCCAGGCTGCCAAACCCCAGGAGAAGGCAGATGCACTTAGTGCTCTGACATTAGAGACAGACAATGATGGAGCAAGTCTTATGTGTTTATTTTGAGGAAGGTGGAAAAAGACAGATGCTTGGTGTTTATTGTCTCAGATTTTGGAAGCAATATGGACTTGCCTCTGAATAAAAGCTTTTGTCCTAAATATCAGACATTCACCCTCATCAGTTTTTTAAATTCGATCCAGCATGACATTCTGGTTGCTATAAACCACCCTGTACCTGCCTTGTTAACTCTCTCCTCAAATTCCAACAATAAATCTTCCTTCAGCATAGGCATAAGAACAAGCCTGGTGCAGGAATACATCAGTTTGAGCACTGTCCTTCCAAGACTACAACAATTTGTGCAGTGATATATGGATCTGTGGAGAGGATAACTTACATTAAAAAGGAGAGAATCATGCAATCACTGGTGTGCATACAAACCTGCCACAATATACAGAGGGGTGAGACCTCAAGAAAGACTAACCTCTTGTCCAGGCTTCTTCAGAAAAGGAGCTACTTGGTTCATCTCTGGGTGAAGTATGCATTAATATCCATTGAGTGGATAATCTGGGCCCTACAATCTCAGTGCAAAACATGCATATAAGCTTGGATAAACACAGTCTCTCAAATGTGTGTGCAATGTTCTGGTAAGAAATCAAAATGACATAAGAATAGAATCTTACAGATTCGTTAAGATTCTTTAATCATACATAATTCTAAATCATACCTAATTCTAAAAAGAATCTTACATAGAATGCAGAGTCAGGGTCTGATCTGTATTGAGCATTATTTTATCACAAAACAGCCCTTACTGCTTCTGTTTAAAAGAAATCTGCAACAAGAACCCCTGGACTGTTAAAATACTCATGATCCTGGTTAGTATAGACAAAAGAGAATAAAAATCCAGAAAAGGCAAGACAAAGACCGTTTGATATGATCTGATGTCCTAGAATCACGACTGCTATACTCGTTTTGGAAACCAAACTAAACCAAACAAAAACACAAACCCCACAACAACTGCGAACAGGAGTGAGTCAGAATAGGTTGCCCCAGGGTCCATAGGGCTGGCACTTCAAACAAACAGTGCTACCAGAAATAGGTGACATATTCCTCACATCTGACAAACCATAAAGAGCACAGAATCTGTCACTTTGCTCAAGAGAGTCATTGCTAATAACAGGCAGGGACACCACACCTGAGTAGAAATATGTGGAAAAAACCAGCAGATCAGGTATCTTTCATAAAATCTGCATGCCTAATACGTAGTCCCTCAAGAAGATAACCAAATGCTATAGATAACTTTGGTAAGAAAGAAAATTATTTATATATAATTGATAAATTTGGGATTTGAGTTTTAATATTGTGCCTTGACAGAAAATGTGTAGCATCAGGATTTGTGCTATATAAACAGCTCATATACCATGTGATACAGCACTTGTTTTTATGGATTTTTAAATACAGTATAAAGCAACTTGCTCTTAAACCCTGAAATAGTAAATAATCATTCATTAATTCCCGTTAGGATACATATCCCACAGTCTTCCATTCACAATTAACCTTTAAAGTACTTAAGTCACTTTTGTAAAAATCTAACAACAATAATTAGAAAACTGCATCTGGCTGATAGCAAGAGAGAATCTCCAGACTTTGAGACAGGGCAATGTTTGGTCTCTCACAACAGGAAAAACGTCAGCCGGAAAGTGAATGGTGTCTTTAAAGAGATAACACTTTTCCTAGGGGCTGGTACTGGCTTTATCATCCATTTACATCCCTTAACTCCTGTTACTCTTCTTCATTTTCACTTACCATTAATTTGAAAAGTGTGAAGGCTCCAATCTACTACCTAGTCTTTAATACGTGCAGCACAAAATCTTTAGCTTTATGATGGAAGAGTCTAATTTTCATACTTTTTCTTGAAAGTTCATGTACAAGCAGCACTCAGAGGAGCCCAGGGTTTGTTTCATGCCTATTTTTGTACCATTTCTGCTTGTCCTGCAGAATTTGATAAATAAGGAGTTGTAGAGCTGCTTGTACAAATATGATTATGCAGAATTAAATTGTCAAGCTCATTAATTATTCCTATTAAACACACAAAGCCAAGCAAAGGGATTTTTATTCCCCCCTGCAATGAATTGTGTACAGCCAATCTGCAGATATTTACATTTCTATACTCCAATAAATGCTTCTTAAAATGTAAACATAATCATTCATAGAAACAGAGCTAGAGTTTGACTCATGGGGGCTGCTGGCAGAAACCTCTCACGTATACTAATATTTGCATTGCTTTCTGACTTAGCCTAGTAAGTCCACCATTAACAGAAATACATAAATCATCTTTTTACCATTGTGAACAATTAGCTTACAAGGGAAGATAAAAAATAATTTGCCTTCTCTTCACCCATAATTATTCTGGCATGTTAAAGGAAATGCGGAGAGAAGGAGTCTGCAATTTAATTTTAATAAAAATACCTGTCACTCAGATCAGAAGAAAACATGCTGCTTAAGACACTGACACATTCAGCATTTTATTGGAAGTATTACATTGTGGGCAGCCACTAAAAATAAAACTATTGGTGAAAAGGAACATTAAATAGCAATTAGGTAACAATAGGATAAGATAACTATAATGATTAGAACCACAAAGACTATCACTGTCAGGTGCCCAGAGAAGATAGAAGATTCTTCCCTTTTTAGCAGAGAAAAGTACCGATTCATTCAGGAACCAAGAATTTGATGGACTCTCATTACTGTTGCTGTTTATCAACATCCACATTGATAAATACATGAAGTGTGAAGTGTCAAAGTGTTGGGGAAGCAGCTTTACATTTTTGATTTCATAACAAAGAGGTTGAATCTTTCCTTGAGGAGTAAGCTTTCCTTTTCCTGAACTTTGAAACTGTTGCACATGCTCCCCAGGGTAAGGTCAAGAGAAGGTCCAGAAAAAGAAAGAAAACAAAAGCAGCAACCCAGAAATACTACAGATGACAAGGAATATAGTACTGAGCCAAATAATTAACTCCTTGTATCTTAAACTCCTTTTTTCTTAAGCTCCCAGTAAGAAGTCTTGTTTAGCACTTTATTCATAACTTTTCCCAAAGGTCAGTCTAATAGCTTGCTAAATAATGCTGGGAAGAAACAACTTTTTCAGAACTGATTTTCCACTAAGTATATGTCACTATTATCTAAGATATACAATTTCCCCTACTTTATCTATAGTTAACTAGTTTTATATGCAGGTACATAACAAAAGGACTGTAGAAAAAACATACTGAACTTTTGTACTAAGCCATGACAGGATGACATTTATGACCATTTTCATCTCTATGCTCTAAATCAGTAAATACCAGCCTTCTGGGTCAAGAGACCATGATAAACCCTCAAAATTGTCCAGAAATTAGGATATTCCTTTATCAGATTTCTGACTTAGAAATGCTGCTAAAACTATCAGACCTATTTGTCTAATTAGCTAAAGTGTGGTTTCACAGCTCCTCAGAGCCTGTGCGCACCTCAGAAAGGTTTGTGAAGAAAGTAAAAAGAGAGAAGAGCTATAGTTCTTTCACTTGGAACAATTATAAGTGGCTTTGAAACAGCAGAAATCTTGACTTGGATTGTGGAAGCAAGAAAGAAACCAAAGCAGAGAGATCCAAGCTCATGTGTTAGCTTAGTGCTTCTTCAGACCACAGAGCTCACAGCTTCACACTGGAATGTAACAACAAGGTTGACAAGCACCCTGGGATTTTACCCAGAGATGTCCCAGCTCAAGTTTAAGCTTCTTATTTCATAGCTTTGACAACTAGTTTACAAAAAAAGTGGCTTTCAATTCTGAATTGCAGCTGAGCTTGAATGTTTTGGGGAAGGTTTATGTACTGCCTTTGCAGTTGTCCTGAACCTGGATTGATAAAGTAGAATAACCTAATTTCTTCCAAGTTTACAAATACTGGTTGCTTTTACAAAGATCCTTTCTGTGCATTTCACTATTATATAAGGCTCTCTGACTCTGAGTTACTTATTGCAGTTTTGGAGGTTGGTTGGAAAGCTCTGCTAGGGCTCTCCTGAGACCATGGCACTCCTAATGGAAGGTAATGTGTGTCTCCAATTTCATCCATCTTCCTCTGGGAGAAATCCTCACCTGATTACTTCAAAAAATGCCTGGGGACTTTTTCATTTTTCACAGTGCTTTTGACAGTAACTGGAATAAAAATAAGGACTCTTGCCAGAAAGACTTTAAAGAAGTTTTTGTTTAAGCGTCACTGCCTGCACTCAGGCTGCTGACATGAGCCCTTCACTAGCCTGCAGGAAAAGTGATTAAGACTCACCAACAGATAAATTCCCCAGGGAGTACATTCATCTTCCTGTCACAAACAATGACATGAACACAGTTTTATAATAAAGATGAATCAAAGGTTATCCAAGAAGGCTTTTTCCAAATTCTATTTCCCCATTTGCCCAGTGCTGGCCCCTCTTACCCAAGACTTGCTAGATATAAACCCAAAACCTTTAAGTCTGAAAGCCCACCACATTCACTGCCCATAGCAGTATTTGAGCTAGTTTCAGTGCATACTTTTCTTTCAAGTAGTGAGGATCTACAGTAATCTACACTAAATAGCGTATTCAAATCCATTCACCATTTCTGCACTGCTGCTTTGGACCATGTTGAAAATGTTGGAATGGTCCTCTGCAGCAAAGTTTTAGCGGCCAGTCCAGAAGCAAAAACATCCAAGGGTCTGATCCTCCCCAGATGCTGTATGTAATTTCTTTGGGCTTTGTCTCTTTACATCAGGCAAGGATCTGTGCAATGCAATACAATTTACAGCATGGCAGAATGATCTTCAGTTATGATTCCTAATGTTGACTGCCATAGAAATATCCTCTTCCATTGAATTTCAGTAATTGTGAATTTGGAAATTATGAAAGAGAAACATCTTTTAACTCTTTCTGTTTAATATCTTGAAAGCCAGTGCTCATTTTAGTTTACATGCACTCACTTTCATGCTTCTTATCCATTAAAAGTGAATATATATAGCAGCATGGGGTTTTTTCCCTTCTTTGTCATTTATAGTTGCTTTCCATTTCAAAGTATATATTATTGAACAGACATGATGAATTTTTGATGAATTTTGAAACAGAAGCCAGACACAGAAACACTGGTTAAGTAAATTATACCTATAAATGACATCATAACAAGTCTAAATATGCAGTAAAATGAAGTTTGCATAAATATCTCTTGATCTAACACCCATGTTTCCTTCCACTAACATAAATCTCATTACAGACACACTGGGTATGCTGTTTTCAAAGTCTTTGCTGCTTGGGCCAGTAAATGTTTCCCACATGGTTCTGGTATTTCTTGTACTAAGAGAAGATTAATGTCACTTGTTAAAAGTGTGAAGTGTTCCAGGACATTTTAAAGGACAAGACTGCTGCTGGCCTTTATATATGCACTACCTCTGTGAAAAAGGATGGTGGTCTCCAGTAACACACCTTTTGAGAAGTTACAGACAACCTTTGTTATGAGATTAGAGATTTCAATATTTATATTTCAAGAAATTATGTGCAACCTTAAGTAAGCAAGGAAGAAGTGAGCAATTCCCCATTTCCTATACAGAATGAAAACTCTGATCATTAGTGTTATTAGAAAAAGAAGTTCACTATTGAAAGAAGTGATGGATCTTTTAAATTACTCTATATGCTAGAATCTGTTTGGAAAAGAGAATTGACATTTTCTTTTGCTATGTCTTCCCTGTTTTTAAAGCTTTTAAGTACATACAAATCTCTGAAATTTTTGGTTTAAGTATACAGTTCTATGCTTTGTTCAAAGTGCCAATTTCTGTACTAAAAAGTTGAAAATATATCTGGCAGAAGCAGAAAGAACCAAAACTCCTAATGAAAGAATCAGTTCAGAGGAACTCTTATTTTCCTTTTTTTTTTTTTTTAAAAAAAAAGGGGGGGGAAACTTGCCTTTTTTTAAATCCAACATTTTGTTAAATAGAGATTTGCCTGAGCAAGTTTCCTCACAGTGTAAAGCTGGACCAGGATGATGCACATTCCTCATCATATTGCCATTTATTTTTAACCTGTTTTTTTCAAGTCAGCAATGCAGTCCGCACAAAAGTGTCAGGAAACTGTTTACTCTGTGACAGTTTGATATGTTGCAATTCACAGTATTCTGCAGACTTCAAAAAAAACAAAACAGCATGTGAGCAGTATATGCCTTTCTTGTACTACACATCTTCTTTTTCCCCTAATTCTTAATCTCACATTAAAGGAAAGGAATGAAAATGTACTAAAAGGAAATACTGGTGATAAATTGTGTTAGATTTAATACCAAACGTTTTGTGACTTTCAAACTTTTGTTCCCCATTCAGAAAGATATCTGGCTGCGTTGATGCTTACAATGTCAAGAGAGACCTTGTTCTGTTGTTCCCTCTGTTCTTTACCATGTTTTTTCAATATGATTTTCGAATGACATTTACATCACTCTAGAGGAATGAAAGAGTCTCCCAAATTTATCCTAAGCTCTGTCACCTTCTTATTAAAAACCTCCTATTTTTTCAGAGACATCCATTTTGGACTTAGCACCTAAAATCCATAATTTGGCAGTTTTCATGGTCTTAGTTTGAAATACAATGATTTCCCTGAAATTCATTAACTTTGTCCTTAAGTGCTCTCTAACTTGAAGGGGTTCCTGAGCTTCATGCAGATTGCATGGTCCTTCCTATAGAGGGACAATAGGCATATTAACACTACTTATGTTAATTGTCTCTTCTGTATTTGTTTTATCCTGTTCTGCACGTCTATAAACAAACACATACTGCAGCATACAAAGCATATGCTACCTCAGAATCACTGACTACATATCATGAGAAAGTGTGCTTAGGGAAAATACATTTTTCAGCTACTTGGTTGTCTTGTGTCTTTTTATGGAACATAATTGGGATACACAACCCCTGTTCTCCATTCCTTGTGCACCTTCTGTGTTCATTAAACTTTCTATTTACCAGGGGACTGAAACTGGAACAGCTGTTCCATTTATGGGATAAGCTGCAGAAATGAGATGAATGTGTAAAAATCAGAAAAAGCATTTCATTAGTTATTTTTGCAGTGAGAGTTTTTCACTGGAGTCTCACTACAGTGTTCAAATCTTTTACCTGTTGTTTATGCTTCTGCTAGGCTTTAGGAAAACCTCTCCCAGTGGAGTGTCAGGTCATTAAAAAAGCTCTTTAAAAACTGAAATAAAATGTCATTGTTGAATATAGCTATTCCTGACAACTACCATGTTTTAATTTACAAATATATGAACAAAGGGCTGAATTCCAAATGAACTGGAAGGAAAGAATGAGATTTATCTTTCTCTTTTTTTTCTGTTTTTCTTTTTTTTTGTTTTTAATATCAGAAAGGTAGTAGGCACAAAAACAACAGAAAGAATCCAGCAAGTCAATTGGAAATCTGTTCTTTTTCTTTCTAAATATCATATCTGAATTTAGAGTTCCTGAATTCCAGGAATTCAGATTTATCTGAGTTTTGCAGAAGATGCACATACATGTTTCATGTTAACAATGCTGTGCAATTCTGCCACTTTAACTGGAGAGACACACTGCTCAAGCAGTTAAATGTATGCAGAAATCCTTGTAGATGTGCCTATAAATAGACTTGCTTGGACAAAAATGATCTTGCTTGAGCATAATTGATTTTCATAAAGGATACCAGGCACACCATTTCCCTTTAAACTTTTAATGTTCACTAGCTATTGACCTTTGCCTGAAAAAAACAGCATTTGCAGATGCTGGAATAGGAAATAACTTCTGTCACAGACCTCACAGTGAAGTAACCATCAATAAAAATGGTCTTTCAAATGGTGACCTTCAATTTGACTATGCCAGGATGTTATGAATTTCAGGTATAAATTAATGATACAGTTTTGCCAGCAATCTTACTTATCTTACTTCTTATCCAAGAGTTAAGGTCTTGATCCAGAATCTATTTGAATCAACAGAAAAAAATTCTCCAGCTTCAGCTGACCTGGAATATATGCAAAATAATACTCATATCAAGAATTATATTAAGTATGCAATCTTTATAGTCATTATAAATCCTAAATAATATTAGAATACATTAGTTTAGAATATTAGAATGTAAGGTATAAGTTACCAGTGGGAAAAGGAAAAGTATAATCTGTATACAATTTGAAGTAGAATAAACTTGTAAATATCATAGAAAGGAAGATTGATCTTGTAACTAACAAAAAAGCACTCATTTGACTCAGTAGTGTAGGGAAATGACATGCTCCATGTGATAAATAATACAAGCTACTTCTTAGTTTTCATGTGGGAAATTTTGTTACCAAGTTATATCTTTATCTGTAAGTAACACAGACTTAATTCTGCTCTCACTGAACTTACAGATATAATGTCTACTTATGTCAAAGAGATGGGCATAATGTGGAATAGATAAAACATGATATTAATACCTCAGAAAAAGTTGAGCAGTGTAGTCAATTGTGACTTTTGCAATATACCCAACAACAGCCTTAGGTCAAATCCCTCCTCTTTATGAAGTTTTCTGAGGCCTGCTATTTCTTGGATTTTGTGTGAAACACATGAATTGATAAAATTTTAAATGCCAAGGTGTATACTATACTCTGTGTCTGGATAGGCATGGAGATGCTTACACGCATACACACAATAAAAGAATATGAGAAACAGTCAGTGTAAGGCAAAGATGTTTGGCAGATGTTTTAAACACCAAGAATTTTCTTGTCAGGGAATCTGTTACTACTAATTGAAGAATATGGTTGACATTGTATTCCTTGAAAGTTACAATAAAAATCTGAATGAAGGTAGGCATTAATGTTATAATTAAAAATTAACACTGTTATTTAAAGTTGTATTATTTTTAAATAACTGATGTTTAGAAAATACAAGCCCATGATGATTTTAATGGTTACTACAATCCTACTTTTAATATACAAGCAGGCAAGACCATGGGCAAGGCTGTCTGTCATGCTTTTCTTACATCTACTCCTTTTGCTGTGATTTTTCCACAGCAATGTATTGCAGCTCAGCTTCCCCAAAAGTTAGATATTCCTGGCTATGAAATAAGAGATGCAAACTGAAACAAGAGATGGTTTCTTGCATGTTCTCTTGAATCTCCTATCCATTTATGTACAGAGCATTTACTGTTGAGTTTGAGGCAACTGAGAATTTTAGTATGAGGATAGAGAATTATAGGCCGTCAAAAAAAAGTAGTGATTTCTATGAGCTAAATGAAGAGAATAGCACTAGAAAACAGTGGAGTGTTCTGATCTAAGACAAAAAAACCCACCCCAACCCAAACCTACCAACCAAACCCAACAATAGAAACCCCCAAACCAACCAACTGGAAAAAGAAAACCCTCCCCACACCGTCTCTCCCTGACAAAAAAAAAACCAAACAAACAAAAATAAAGCTACACACAAAAAAAATATTTTCATTTTAAGTATACTATTGAATTGGAAAGAAATAAAGCAAATGTGACAGATTGCTTTTGTAAAAATAAATACATTTGCTGCTGGTAGGAAAATGAACCAATGGGCAGCAGCAATCTCAGAAATGATAGGGCATCACTATCTTTCACTTCATGGCTTAAAACCTCCTACAGTTCCTTCTTGTGAAAAAGACCAAAAAAACCCCAAAAAATAATCCCAGATTTGGCTGAAGAAACTAGAACTAAAACACAAGTAATATTCTGAGGACTGCACTATGGAGGACAATCAAATTTTTACTGAGATGATCCAAGCAATTAATATTCCAAACCTCCATCTCTACTCGTTTACCATCCCATTTCATCTAGAATGGGAAAATAGAATATCTGAATTTCATTTATATTAAGCCCCTTCTCATGGTGTCCAATAGGTAAAGCAGCCTAAATTGCATTTTGGCCTATTTTAAGGTTCTTGTACTGATTACATCAACCAGTACAATCACTTTAACGTAAAAGGAAGCTAAGCAACTAAACTACCTAAGATTACACATATTTGGAGCAAGAATTAAGTAAATTCAAGACCTTCCAATCCTGGTTTTGAACCTATCTTTCTTATAAAATATTTGAAGGTTTATTTTACTTAAATACGGTGTCTAAAATTCCCCTTACCTGCCGCTTGCTTGGTGTTTTGCTGAATGAGTTCTAAGTCACCCAAAATACTTACCTGAGAGAGTAAAATATGTCCTCTCCCTCACTTACCTAGGTCCTTTGCAGAACATTTTAGTTTCTTTTAAATTCAGAGGGAGACCATTTACATCACAGCCACATGTTCAGTCAGGACAAAGGCAAAAAGCCATGGAAAATACAATAAAACATGTACAATTGATTTCTAGGGATAATTAATTCAAATTAAATTAAATTATATGTTTTCTGGAAGCTTATCAATTCTGATTTTATTGTTTTCTTTTTTATTACATGATATCCAGAGAAGCATTTCATCCTGGAAATACTTCTTATTGTAAAAAGACATAAGCAATAAATGATAAGGAACAATCTGCTTTAGCTTTGAAAGTGCAAAAGATTGAGGGAGAGATATCTTTAATAGCAACCAGAAATTGATTAAATTAAGGTAGGGTGAAACCTCCAAATGTGAATCTAATTTTGCGACCCATGGAATCATTGAATTTTTTCAGTCATATATTTCAGGAAATTTTGCTATATGTGTGGTCTACTTCATATAAATAAAAAGTATACTTGATAGTAAATGTTGTATTTAAGTGCCCTTAGTAGTTCTTTAGACACTAAAATCTAGGTTCTAGAAATCCAAGGGATAATATAGAAGAGCAGAACTCACCTCATTACTAGAAACCAAAATAACTTATGCTCATTAGTAACTGCTAATGAGACTAGTCAAGGTTGAACTGCTTTGACTAGTTGAACTTAAAAGCTCAGCAAAGTAGATATCTAAAAAGACAGAAACTATACCCATCCCACTTTCTAAATGTGCAAGCCTAAAACCAATTTGTACTAGCATACCTGGAATAATAGGGGTTCCCTAGGAAGGTGTTATTCAGGGCAGACAAAGAGGGCCTCAACCACCCTTTGGTGTGGCTAAGGAGAAAAAACAAACCAAAACCATCTGGCAACAATATGTGGGATTACTATCCTATCTCACCTGTGGGCAACGGGGAACTCAGTGACTAGTGTCAACTACAGAGATAGATGCTAGCCAATTTCTTTTCATCTGGGAGGAGACAGTAGTTCTATGTCTGTGTGGCTTCTCAGAAACACTAATGAGAACACATTAGCAAAGTGCTGCTTCATCAGCCTGACTACAGTTCTTAACCAAAGGATGGCTACTTTGGAGTTCTTGCTAATGTGGCAAAAGAACTCCACCTGACCTGACACTCAAATAATTAGTTATGCACTTGTATTGATTATGTCATGCAGATTTACCAAATATACATAGTTAAAATAATAGGTGTTAAATCAAAAAATCTTAATCAAAGTGAAGGAATTGCTCTCTTCTAAATACCAAACTGAAGCTTTTAGTCTGCACTTACATTTGATTTTGCTTCAAAATGGGCTGAAAGCTATACTATGAAATATTTAAATTTTACACAAAGCCAATATTTAATCAGCTTTGAGCTGATCACTTTCAATTCCATTTGCCTTCAACAAGCCCTGTGATTGCTAACACATCTGAAAGTCATTTCAGGAAATTAAAAGAAAATGAAGACAGAACTGTAGCTTGGTAGCCTATAGAGTTCATTTTGCAGTATGCAGTAGCAGTATGGCTGATGAGATCCTGTAGGTTGTAGTTCCCCAAGCAAGCTTCCCACCAGCAAATACATGCTAGCCCAATACAAAGAAAGAGAAATATTTTTCACTGATGATGCATGGTGGAGCGCAACATTTATGAAACATCTGTTGATTTGACTCGGAGCAGAGCTGGAGATCTGCTGAGGGCTGAGAGTCAGACACTGGGACATTCAGTCATCCAGCGCTGCAGTGGGAATTTCCCTTTTGCACCATGCTAGGCACCTTGAATTATAAATCTCACATCTATAGCAGGGGTATACCACAATTAAAAAATGTGTGGTTTAGCCTATAAGCCAGTAAAAGATTCCACATATGGGTACAGGCAGACTGGTAAGTGTGTACTCTGTATAGCATTTGCTTAATCAATCTGAGGGTATAGTTAGCCCTTCAGGTAGAACTGAAACAAACCTCACTTGGGCTTGTTGAGCTCTGTCCCAAGTAGAATTGATTAGGTGGATCAGCTCAAGAGAGAAAGGAAATTAAGGGGGTTGGCAGTGGGCCAAATAATAGGGTAGAGGTCCTTAGGTGGCTGGGTTTTTTTACAGGAAAAAAATAATTTTTAGGTTGTTTTTTTTTTCCCCTGTGTTTTCTCCACTCAAATAGACACTAAAAAATGGATGTACCTTGATGGAAGATTCAGGACAAAAAGGTCTGAAGTATAAACAATTTTATCACTGATGATGCTCATGCATATAGGCCAGATTCTCTTGGCAAAACTGTGCTGAGTAGAGATCATGCTACTGACAGATCTTGTCTCTATATGAAGGACTTGAAGAGATCTTTGGAAAAAAAAAATAAAATAAAAAGGAAATATAAGTTGTTTAAGATCATGGTGACTTGAAAGTTAATGAGAAGGAATTACTGGTTCAGCATAGCCAGAACTAATGATGTAATTTAAGCTACAATCTTTTTTTTTATCTGCAGTCAGAGCAGCCTAGACAATTTCAAAACTTCTTTCTAAGTACCTAACTTTGAAAAACACACCTGAGTATCTCTTTTGCTGGGTCATCTTCTTCTCTACATTTTTTCAACATGAAATTTCTTTCATTCTTAGATAAAAAGAAGAATAAAAATAAGAATAAAAGAACATATAATAATGAAAAAGCTTATCCAAACTGGCATTTTTATGTAGACCTGAAAACTAAAAGTCTACATCTACCATGACTGTAAACTGTGTCGTCTTCCTACCAGGTCTCCATAGAAACACATTTAGAAATTTTTTGTCTGATAGTTAGTAAGCTGGGGGTTTAAGCTGTGGAGACGGAATTTTACTATTCTGCAAAAAATCAGACTTAGTTAAAACAATTATAATTCTGTGGAATAATGATTAAAAGCAATGTTAAGATTTCAGTCTCTTGAGAAACAGCAGGCTTTGGGGGACAGTTCAGAAATTTAAAAAGGTGATAAAGAACTCCAGAGTTATAGATGTAATTTTCAAACTGCAGAGTTCTCTTATTAAATTTGGTATAGGATGCACATGTAACCACATAAATACATATGAAGACTTTAAATCAAGGTAAGGTAGAAATTGGATAAGGTTGTGGTTCTCTAGCACACAGGAAAGTTCAAGTAACTATTTAATGTTACTGTTCCAATCATTAAAGATATTTAATAAATATCTTTATTAAATATCTTTAACAGTACAGGTGCCTACTGAAAGAGTACTGGAACAAAATGTCTGTGAACAGTGATCTAAAGTGAGGATACCTGGGCAAGGACTGAAAACTTTATATTTGATGTAAAGACAATGAAATTACCACCAAAATGTCTTGAGCCTCTTTCATACATTAGTGAGAGCCTCACTTTTGGACTTCTGAGCTGGGACTGCTCCACCAAGTACCTCAAAGGAATTTAACATCCCAGATGACACCTAGACAGATTTTATTTCTCAATCCAAAATGCCAAACCATGCTCCTCAAGTCCTCACAACTGTGGGGATTTCTAAATGGAATAGGTAGCTCTGATTGCTTTGAGGAGTGTCAATGAACTTGCAGTTCTGCATAGCCAGAAACAGCATGCCCTTTTCTGATCACTGGGGCCACAAATCAGGGAGAGCAGCTTGGCATCTTGAGGGGCCTGGTGGTGCTTAAAGTATGTGTTTGCATTTCCTCAGAAGAAGGTGAGAGCTGGATGTGGGACCTCATTTCCTGGATAAGTTTTCTAAGCCCTGTGTAATAGAAGGAGAATCACTTTTATTGAGGTATAAACAATATAAAATCCAAGTTATACCAAAGAAATACACACAATCTGCTCTGAAACTACTCACAGATTTAAACTTCTGCCCCTGCCAGAGCACAGTAGTTATGAGCATCTGATTCTGCACACTTCATATAGTCACTGCCTCGTGGATTAACACAGCCATATACACATTTGGAGGCTTATTAAGATCTCCAAGCCAATAAGTTCCCAAATTCTCAACCCTCTTTAAAAAGTCTGTGGTATTTCATGCTGAAAAAATACAAAAGTCAGGGAATTCTGAATGTACCATAATGGTCTACTGAGTTTAGCAGAAGCATTAAGTTTCTGGAATCATTAACCGTCTTATAGTGTGTAAGCAGTAAAATGAGTTTCTCTTCTGCTTGCAGAAAGACTGTTTTCTTCCTTTCACTTTGCTTTTAAGTATAGCTATGAAGCACAGAACTGTGGATGTGCTGCACAGTTACATTAATGCACAGGAATTTCATTTTTATGCAGTCATTTTTTGTTTCGATCTATACAAAATTCTTCATCCTCTTATCCCCATTTTTCTCTATTAGTTTATTATTTTAAGGATCAAGTTGGGTAAAAAGAAGATGAACTAAGTTTAAAGTCCATCCTGAGAATCTTGCTACTAAAATCCAATGTTATTGTCATGGTTTAAGCCCAGCTGGAAACCCAGAACCATGCAGTCATTTCCTCACTCCGCCCACTTCCTCCTGCTACCAGAGGGATGGGGAGGAGAATCAAAAGAATGTAAGTCACACAGGTTGGGATAAGAACAGTCCAGTAACTAAGGTGTGGCTATTGTCATATGCCAGGAAAGCACTGTACAAGCACAAGTACACTGCTCCAGTAACAAGGATGGAAAAGAAAAAGAGAGAGAAGCCCTGCACGACC
>JANRGW010010871.1:0-22091 GCA_024733675.1 Psilopsiagon aymara
GAATTTCAGTCAGTTTGCAGACAATGCCAAGCTGGGTGGGAATGTTGATCTGCTTGAGGGTAGGAAGGCTTTGCAGAGGGATCAGGATAGGCTGGATCAATGGGCCAAGGCCACTGCATGATGTTGATCAAGGCAACGTGCCAGATTCTGCACTCAGATCAGAACAACACAGTGCAATGTTACAGGCTTGGGAAAGAGTGACTGGAAAGATGCTCAGTGGAAAAGGACAGTGGTGTGTTGGTCAAGAACTGGATGAAGATGAACCTGCTTGTTCCCATGTGGCCAAAAAAGCCAATAGCATCCTGGCCTGTGTCAGAAATAGTGCACCCAGCAGGACCAGAGAAACGATTATCCCCCTGTACTTGGCATTGGTGAGGCTGCACCTCAAATACTGTGTTGAATTCTGGGCCCCTCACTGCAAGAAAGATATTGTGGGGCTGGAGAATATCCAAAGAAGGTCAGCAAAGCTGGTGAAAGGTCTGAAGCACAAGTACTATGAGAAGTGGCTGACGTAACTGGGGTTGTTTAGCCTAGAGAAGAGAAGGCTCAGGGAGACCTTATAACTCTCTGTAAGTACTTGAGAGGAGTCTGTAGCAAGGTGGGTGTTGGTCTCTTCTCCCAACAACTAAATAATAGGACAAGAGGAAAGGGCCTCAAGTAACACTAGCACAGGTTTAGATTGGATTAGTGGAAAAATTTCTTCTCCAAAGGGTTATAAAGCTTTGGAACAGGCTTCACAGGGAAGTGGCTGAGCCACCATCCCGGAGGCATTTAAAAGACCTGTAGACATGGCATTTAGAGATATGGTTTAGTGGTGCGACTTTATGATCTTTAAGGTCTTTTCCAACCTCAATTATTCTATTATTCTATGAGGGTCATACTGTCTTTTGGTATTATTCATTCTTATGCATACAACTACAAATTCTACAGTTTCCAAAATAATAAAGCTGGACTGACTGTTCTGCAATTCACTGCATGCTTGTCTGCATCTTTTTTAGAATCTTATATCACATTTGTCACTTCTTCTTTCTCTGGTACAGAGACCTGTCTAACTGGTGCATCACAGTTGAAAGCTTAACATTTTTCTTCTTGAGACAGCTAAGAGCTCTGGCATACATTTGAACAGTTCTGGCAATTTATTTTATTGTTTGTGTTGTTTTGTTGTTTTTTTTTTTTTAAAAAAGCCTTCTATTATTACCTTAACTTGAAGTAGCTGCTCAGGTTCAACCACTGCCGAAGAAGTAAACATGGACTGAGCTTTTCTATTTTGCCAGTATCCCTCTTGAGCACTTCTTTTACATTTTGAACATCTACTGTTCTCTCATACTGTTTGGCAAATACCTTTCTGAGGTATCTCAAGAATAATATATTATTATATGCTATTATGCTGTAAGGTTTTTCTTCATAGAACCATAGAATAGTTAGGGTTGGAAAGGACCTTAAGATCTAGATCCAAACCCCTCTGCCATGGACAGGGACACCTCCCGCTAAACCATGCCACCCAAGGCTCTGTCCAACCTGGCCTTGAACACTGACAGGGAGGGAGCATTCACAACTTCCCTGGGCAACCCATTCCAGTGTTTCACTACCCTTACAGTAAAGAATTTCTTCCTTCTTTATCCAATCTAAACTTCCCCTGTTTAAGTTTTAACCCATTACCCCTTGTCCTATCACTACAAAGTTAGTAGATAGTTTCCTCAAAGTTGTACTTTTCCTTTCTTATTACAATTTTAGATTTAATATTGTGGGGTTGTTCTGCATAAATATGCCAATTTCTTTTTCACTTTTCAATTTAATGGATTTGGATTTACATCCAAATGCATTCTTAGGCACTTTTACAGGAAAGCAAATTGCATGACCTAGGTATTTCAGAAAACTGTGACCTAGCGAGATCTGTAGTGCTTCTAGATCAAAATAAATTAGGAAGATTTGTAAGAACCCGTAAAAAAGTTCCCTCTGTCAAGGTTTGCTATGGATCCAGTGATGTAATCAAAGCCAAATGAAAACAAATTGACCATATCTGGTTTTCAGTTTGGGAAATACTAAATTTATTGCTTATTGTTCAATGTGAATGCTGCACAGATGAGTCTTCAGCAATTTTCATTTTGAAGTGGGTTCCTCTACAAAAATTTGACAGCTTCTAAGCACTTTTCTGGCTTTCCTCTCATAATCTATTTTAAAAGTATGATCTAGATGGTCACATTTTGTTTCTGGAATGACAGCAGCCACACATACTAGAACTGGCAACATAGCTATTAGAGAGAGTCAAGAGAGAGCTTTTTAGAAGAGAGACAAGGCACACACATGAAGCTACACACTTAATACAGTAGGAGTAGCACATTGTCTGCAGCCTTCGAAATAAACATTCCTACATTAAAGAAACGCCCAACTTTCCCAGAAAGTTCTCCTTCTAACAGAAATAACCTACTACATGCTTAGCAGGGATTTACCCAGGCCAAAGGCAGAGGGCTTTCTGAAGCTTGCAGGCATTACCATGCTGATGCAATGTATGCAAGAAGTATGTTAATAACTATTTGCTCACAGCTGTGAAAAAAACCTGCTTGAACCATACTTAAGTCATAACTCTGAATTACAGAAATAAATAGCAATATTAGAAACTTTTTAATGTTATGTTTATTCATTGTAGTTCTTCTACCGTAGTACATTTGTCTGCATGTTTCAAGGCTATACAAAGACTGGTGTTAATGCTTAATACCTATTAACAGACTAACCCATTTTAGTCAATAATTTACCCCTCCTGCAACCAGAGATCAGATTTATACCATGAACATGAGCAAAGAAATAAAATAATGATAGAAGTTGTGAAAACAGAAGAAAAAAAATAGGAAAGTAAACAAGAAAAAATAAATAAGCATGTGCATTATGGATATGACTTAGTATTGTGTACCTTAATAGTAAAAACAGATCTTTATAATATTGTGGCTATACTAACCATGAAGTGGATGAGAAACAGAGTACCAATGTTGTATTACTGGGCAGTCTGGGAACAGAAGGGGTTACATCAAGAGACACAGGTGTCACTGATGCAGTATAGGTGTTACTGGTAGGGTGCTTGATCCTACAGACAATACTGGAATGGTGCTTACTACCATGGTAATCTCCCAGGGCCAGATGATGGTGGTACCGGCACTGGCACCAGGAGGAAAATGATTTATGTTTTCTGCTTCTCCGGGACTTCTAGAAGCTGGTTTAGGTGCAGGCATAGGCTAGAAGTAGTCTTCTGGCTGCTCTGTGCTGTCTGTATGATTCACAAAGGTTGTCGCCAGGGCACTTCACTGAACTGCAGAGATATCATCTACCTCTTAATTTCTTAGACCAAATTCTTCGACATGGAACATTTGCCCTGAAATGAGTCTGGTCTATAAACCCTGATAGAAAGAATGGGCAGGCCAGTATACATCTGCAGGGGAAAAACACACCTTCTTTGTGACCCCTTTGCAGCAGCCTAACTGAATGACAGCTGAAAGGCAAGTATGTTATAGACTCACTGGACAACTATGGTACTATGCAAGGTAGTAAGCATAATGCATATTAAGATCTATGATAGATATAAACTTCATGTTGGTAGGAAGATGGGCACAAATAGTAAAGTGCCATAACTTGTATTCATTTGTCAGTCAACTCAAAAAAAAAAAAGGTGGGAAGGCAGCCATGAGGGAAGAAGCAGGCTTACACAACCCTCTCCACCCACATGCTCCTCATCTTCCCTGCTAGAAGATGTATCTGTGCTGTCAGTATCACACAGGCCTATTTTGTCCCAGATCTAATGACAGTTCTGCCTGAATGCAACCTTCTTAAAAAAAAAAACAAAACAACAATAAAAAAAAACCAAGGCCCAAACAAACATGCAACTATGACAACTTAAACTGATGAAGAGTCTCATCTACAAAAAACAGTGAATAACATCAGTTAAGAGATGGAGAGCCCTCGGTAGCCATGCCATACTCATCAGGTCAAACACTTGATTTAACAGTGGTGATCACTGCATACTTAATATGTACATCAACTCAATCTTTTTTCAGAGGGTTCACAATTTTTCCCATAAAGAGTATATTGCTTTCCAAAGTTATGACCATTAGGAAGGGCCTGTTGAATATAATGGTAGCCGGAACAGACATTGGCACTATTTCCATGCCTGTGGCCGCTGCCGCCTCAGTGCCAGTCTCATCCACCTTTACCACAGCCTTATGAATAGCCTGTGAAGAAATACACATGTTACAAGTCAAGGCAGTACAAAACGAGGCAGCTAGATGAGAATTGCGCTAAAAGTACCTAAAGAAGTTATGGGTAAGAAGCAAGCACCAGATGTGAGTCCACCACACAAGGACAGCAAAAATGGAAAAAAAGAATCAGCAAGCTACCTGCAGCATAGCTTTCCTAGCACCAGAGAGGAGAAGTTCAACACTGGTGGAGGGCATGCCCCTGCTAGTGAAAAATTTTGCTTTGTTTCTTTTCTTACTCTTGGCTCCCACTCATCCAGATCTGTAGAGCTAGACTGAAGGTTAAGAGAGCACAATCATATTTAATTGTCTATTAAAAGTTCATCTAGTTGAAGAATTAACATGTAGATGAGCACAATGAATAGAAACTTGAAATTATGTTTCCCATGCTCCTTAATGTCTTGGAAGGCAAGGAAGCAAAGGAGAAGGGCGAGAAAAGGAGTGCTAGAGCAGAGGAACATGTTTTACCTGGCAAAATCAAGACATTCACAGACCATTCAATAAGTCAATAACTAATAACTAATTCAATAACTTCTACCTGAGGTCATAAGGGCAGTTGTTTTGTTCATATTAGATAATGAAATTTGCACTGACTGTCAACTTTAAACTCTAGGTTTATCAAAGTGTGACTTATCTGTAGCTTTTCCTGGGCCTGACACTAATGAGAGTTTGCTCATATGCTTGAAGTCAAATGTTTTTAATAACCATATTTTCTTTTCCCTCAAAGAGTTTAAAAGCAAGCATTGTTTTTCCTCTCCCCTCCCCTCCATAAAACACAAGTAGTGATACATCCTACAGCTCTCTACTTGCCCACAGGCAGGCTAAAGAAGGTAGACACAAAGAGAAGCAGCAATATAATGACTGTAACAACGTGCTGCAGGAGGGTACCAAGGTGTGGACATGCAATGATTTTGTCATGTCTGTTTTATAAGGTTGCCCCATGCGGATCAAAAAAGCCTCCTAGATTATAAAATTACAGACTTGAAACCTGCTGCAGCTCAATTACACTGACAGAGCAAGCAACATGGGCAAAATACTCCATATGCCAACAGCTTCCTTTTCATATGACGCAAAGCCTCTTTACATGAGTTTTAAATCATGAATAGTTGTAAAGGAAGTGATGTAAGTGTCAGTAAACATGGATTCATAAAACAAAAAGCAGTATGACTTACCTGGGAAATTCTGTGCTGGGGCTGACCAGTGATCCCAGACAGGTCAGCCTTATCAGTGAATAAATCCATGATACCCATTTTATATAAGATATCTTTCAGGTTATATGTCCCATAAAGACTGAATTTTGGAAGATACACATTTGCTGAGCTGCCAGAAAAGAGGTAGAAGAATATGGTGAAACTTGTGATCAGGTTTCATGGTATAACACAGATTCCCGAGAGACAAACTCATTTTGCTTTCTCCTTAAGGATATTTTGTTTGCAGGTTCTCTCGAGCCTACATGGGAGATGCATAGCAATATTAATTTGTGGAGAAGAAAAGAGGGTTTATATGTTGGCAAGCTGGTTGAGAGGATAGGTTTTAGGTTGCTGGCTCTCAGTCTGCAGTAAGCCAACACATGAAGAATGAGATTGACCTAGTGATCATTCAGCACAACAGGATAGCTATACCTCCCTAAGGGTCTTCATCTGACATTTTCAGAAGTTAGAGATATTTTACGCATTCTGCAGGAAGCTCCTTCATCATGCCCCATTATTGAGGATGCAGAGGAATCATCTTGTGAAAAAGTGTTTCTTTTAGGTGTCTCACGCTGGGCACAAAACCTCCAACACATCCAAGTTCACTGGCTACTTTTGAAAGAAAAAAAAAGAAAAGAAAAAAGTAGGCCTTGTGTGTTTATCATGTAAATCTGGACAGAGATGTATGGGTGACAAACTAGAAAACAAAATCACATTGACAGAATACAGCATAGTTAGTCAATAGATAATTCCTTTTCTATGTCAAGACCTATGTCTGATTTATTACTTTTCTTGGGGGGTGGGAGAAAGTGACTAGTTTGCTGCTTTTATAAAGTTAATTGAAGTTCTATATTTCTGACTCAATCTTCCCTTGCTCTTTCAATAAGGAACTAGCAATTCCTGTTCAAAGGTTAAAATCAACATTTACAACTAGATGCAGTATAATGAGACAAAGGTTAGTGATAATGCTGACAGAAGGTATGGTTTTCTCATAAAAAAACAGGAGAACTTAATGAAGCAGTCCAAAGATCAAGTCATCTCGTGGACAAGTGGGAAGACAAGGCCCCATACCTTCAGCATAGCACAGCATCAAACGCCAAGTCTGGCTGGTACCAAAAAATGAACTGTTAGTGGATTGATAACATGTTGGTGATCTCTTACTTCTCTCTAATTTCTGACTGTGCCGATTGCTGTCTCGAGAAGGATGCATTGAATCACTGGCCTTGCTATTAAATAAAGACATTCATGAGCCCCCACTTGCTTTCGACATGCAGGAAAGGGAAAGCCATAGGCACACAGTAACAATGCGAATGCAACGGTGCAGGAAGCACTGGGATACACTTCTCAGAAGAGAAAGTGATGCTTTCTCTTGAGTTCAGCCATTAAACAGATCTCAGCTGCCTGTACTGGCAGTACTTCGACACTATCCCATGTTCAGCAACCAACAGCTGTAAAAATGTTCTCAATGCCTCTGCAACTGTGTCAATTTCAGTTTGCAGACAGAGAAGCAGGGACAAGACAGCTTGCCCAAAGTCCTTAAACAATTCCATATCCTACATCAAACCCATGCATTAAGACCTCTCAGAGACTCCAAATAACAGCAAAGACATCAGTTGCCCTGAAAAATTAAAGGAAAAGGAAGAGTTTGTGTCATCAGTTTGCAGGAGAGAACAGCCATGATGAAAAATAGGGAGCTGCATGTCTTTGACAGTGATGCTTGTATATAATATAAGATTTACATCTCCCATTCATGGCCTTTAGGTAGATTATTCCAGTTTGGGGAGGGGGGGAGAGTATGGAGAAAAGAAATATAAATTCCTCCAATCACCATCTTATTTGCCCTACTGTGATTTTAGTCACAAACTGCATAGCTGTCCACAGAAGTTTCAAAGTTGTGAAGGTGCACAGAGAATTGCATAGTTTTTCTGTCTTTTTAATGAAAAATATAGATCATTTTAATAAGATTTAACACTGAATCAGAGTTAAGAGCATGGCACATACTTTTCTGTATAAGGATGTAATTTTTGTCTTCAGCATTGATAATCTAAAATATGATTTTCAATGTACATAGGAAGGTTTTTAACATGACACATCAAATTCATGAATGAGCACAAAGACTTGATTTTGTAAACATGCTTTGCCTATGCTTTTATACATATTTTGTCCCATCAAATGCTACCACTACACATGATACTGAATAGTCTAAAGTTGTTTTTTTAAAGCATATAGCCTTTCTCCCTTCTAGTCTCAAAGTTACCTTGAAGCAAGTGTAGCTTATTCCAATTTTGCCAGTCTTCGGAGAGCCTGAATACAGTGGCTCTGTTATGTGTCAGCCTTATATATATACATGTATATACACACCTTTATATCCTTATCATTGAACTTTGTCCTCACAATTCCCAAAGGTTGTTATTTCAGCATTAACCATGCAATTATTGGTAACTCCCATAGGCAGAAAGGAAGCAAGAGAGAAGAAAAAGGGCTGAAGGAAAGTGATAGGAATTTACTTATAAACAGGAAAAAGCAGAAGACTTCTTCCCAGAAAAGAAAGAAGTTTTAAGACAGAAACCTGAAACCTATGGAGTGTTGAAGATGGAAAAAAAAATGTGGAAACAGCCAAAGTCCTAAAGCTGTGAAGGTTTTCACTTGTACTGAATGTGAAAACAGGGACACTAGAGAGCCAGATTTCAAATTTGGTAGGTGGAAATTCTTCTGTAGATTAAAACAGAATCAAAAATAGTATCCTGAATTAGTGTTATCACCCAGCACATTGGAACTGATGAGCCTCCTTGCCTACCACCTGAAACAAGAACTGCAGAATTTTACCTTTTTGAGACTAATGTCCTCCATCTTGACATACGCTCACAAGACAATCTTTTCTCCAGCTTCTTCATCTTTCCTTGATCAGGCAGAACAAAAAATGCTGAGGCACCACCTTTGTAATCCATTTGCACCACAGTGGAAGACAGCTGTTCATCATAGCCATGCTTGAACTGGCCCATTCCAAACATCATTGGGACTTCAACAGCCTTGTTCCCATCCACATAGAATTTGTTCTTCTTAGTGTATTTTGTATCAAAAGGCTTTTCCCATTGAGCTTGAAATATAAGTGACAGAGTTACAAGATATTTTGAGGACATGAAACCATATGACTTATCACCATAGGAAACATTCATGGATGACAGAAACTGGTATAGCTGGATCATCTTCAAAGACAAACCAGTTTGCAACGAACACTTGACTTATTGAGTACTCAGAATAATTCAATAGCAACACACAGTACATAGACTGTGATGTAAAACAATCTTTCAAAACTTACAGCAGATTGCAATAGTTTTCATTTAGATGAGAAAGCAAGTGTTCTAGTGTGCTCTTTTCCTTCATGACAACAATTTTAAGGAGCCTATAAAGCCCTCTTATGATGCAACCTTTAAATGAGAGCGCTGAAGAAGAAAGATTATCTCCTTTCTTTATTTCCACATCAAAATAGACTTGTGAAGAGTGACATGTGGGGTGAATTCTCCAGAGAAATGAAGGAATTCAGGTTACTTGCAGAGAGAAGGGTTTTACATCTCTCTAATTTGTGGCCAATAAATTCATATATGACTTAAGTCTATCAGACTGCTGGGTTAAAAACCAAACCCAAGTAACAGAAATCTTTTGAACTGTCATGCTTACAATACTAAATTTTTGAAGGCTCCTTGCTAGTCGTCGTGAAACAAGCCGTCTACATGAAAATCTGGAAGATTCTTAACCTCAGCAGAAAGGAATATCTCAACCAAATTCTAGCCATCAACCCCATCTGTTTCAGAGGCTGAGCAGATTAAAAAAGGAGGAAAACTTGGGGGATGGGGATTGTTTGATTGTTTTTTAAGAAAGCAGTGCTGCTCTGTAGTAAATTTTGTCTTCTAGAACAAACCTAACTTTTTATCAAATGTAGTGTGTAAAAGCAGAGCCATAATGCTAAGTAAAATAAGTGCTATCAAGGAAACCATGAAACAAGATGAAACACCTCTTGACTTTGGATTTCTGTTTGAACAATGATTACTATACAGCTTGGTACAAATGGAAAAAATATCATCTGCTCTTTCCACCATGTGCAAAATAGACATAAGCAGTACTTATTTGGTATTTGGAAAGAGTGAAATTAGATTTAGATAGTGCATATCTTGGGCTCTGAAAATATAAATTAACAACTAACAATAACCTGGAGATAGGAAAAACTGCTCGTTTTATGTTTCTTCATTAACAGTGATGTATTTTATCACCAGGTATATAATAAGCAGGACTTCTGCCTTGATATGCTTTAGAAAAAAAAATAAAAACCCCGATGAACCACAGAAACATAAAGGACACAAGACTTGAAACACTCCGCCTTGATCTAGTGCTCAACTCAGGTGAGAAAGAACTTTGATTAAAAATTGAATAGGATGTCAAGATTTAGCACACAGATTAGACAGAGATGATATGACAATCCTTTCCTCCTGTTTCAAAGGAATTCTTATTTCTTCCCTCTCCTATCTCTTAGCAGACTACCTTCTAGGGATGGCACCTTTCTCAAATATTTCACAGTGTTTAAGTTGAAAAAATGAACCTCAAAGCATGATACTTTTTGGTGACCTGGTCAGCTAGGGCATGATAAGGGACTGGTGTGTACCACAGTAGAATAGCATGCCCAGTGGCTGATGGACAGGAAAATATTGCCAGATTTTGTCCTTAGGGAAGGTCTTCTACATGACGATACACCACAAAAAAAGGGATAGGAGAGTCACCAGTACTGCGCAAGGAAGGTTACAATGCACAGAGAGTGGACAAGAGCCTAGAAGTATAGACTGGTTATAGAGGTACTTGAGGTTTAATAATCTTCTCCAGGTTAATCCCAGCCTCTAGCTCAAGTAATGCTAGCCTGCTCTCAATGTCCAGGTAAAAATCCTTTTTATACTATTTCTATTAATGTTGTTCTTTATTCTATTTTCTTTAAAACTGAAGAGCTAAAACTGAATCTCCAGCATCTTTTGGAGCAGCTGCGAAACCATTTCAGCAATAAAACCCACTTATCTTTAGAACATGTAAAAGTTATTTGTAATACAAAGTTATCTTTAATACAAGGTTTCTCAGGCTTCTGACCTCATTGTGCTACTAAACGCATTGCTCCTTCTTCAAATATGTTTTAGTCAAAGAAAAATCAACAGCTATTTTGTCTGTTTTGAAAGATGTGCCTGATACTAAATAAAAACCTATTTTGAAAATACTATTTGAGACAAGCAGGTGTGTGTGTTCAAAGGAATTAGGAAACATCAATCATCTGTATTTGAAACAGTTTCATTTAGCTGTGGCCAGATCTTGAGAGCTTAATGCAAGGAGCATAAACACCTATAAAAAAAAAGCAAAACAAAACAAAAATATGATTGCAAATTATTCTCAGGGGAAGCCTCATACTGGGGAGGACAGTGGAATCATCCAGGATAAGAGTTTTTTAAAAAATAGAACCTCTTTTAAAAGAGTAGCATTTTTGCTACACTATCTCTGTTTCAATTAAAAAGCTCAATGATGTTTTTTATCAGAGAAATTACAGAATATTATTTTTCTGACTACAATTTCTTTGGGTTTATAACACAATAAAATAAGAGAGAGAATGTTTGAAAGAATTCGTAATATCTGATTATGTCTGATTGAGCCTTACAGCCTTGTTTCTCCTCTTCTTATTAGATAAGCAGTCTGAAAAGCTCAAAGAAAATCTGTGGACTGTATCTAAGCTGACTGCACAAGTTAATTTAGAAAACCAAACTTATTGCCACTAGGTTTCTATCTGATATTGGTGAGTCCATCTCTTCACTGAAAAATATTAAAATACGTGATAAAAAAAAAAGGTTGAAAATTTGTGCCTCTAGACACACAAGGACAACAGCCATACTATTAATAAGGGTATAGTTAGTAAAAAAGAAAACAAGGAAAACATGAGTGCTAAAGCTACTGTTACATGTTCAGCTTTGGATACATTAGCATACTCAGTAAAAGCAAAACTATTAAGTAAACATATTTCCTTTCCGGTAAGATGCTAAGTTTTATTTTAACAGTGTTCTTTTAAATTCAATTTAATTCCAAACTAGGACTAGGTATTTTACTAAATAATGCCTTCTTCAAGGTAAATTTCACTTAATCCTCACCAGGAAAGAAATATGTGTACTAGAATATATAGGAAAATTTGCCTTAAATTTTGCTAGGAATTATCATCACTGTAAAGCAGAACATTATTTCCAAAAGCTTTGTTCATAATTAAGTGTAAAGGAGGACCAAAAGGAAAATAAGACATGAGTCCCTCTGCAAAAACATGTGGTAAAACCAGGTGAAGTCCAAGACTGATCTCAAGAAATCATATATTAAGTAGGAGAATACGATATATATATCTTACCGTTAAAATAAATATAGCTAATAAGGAGAATTTCAGTAAGAGGATCAAGGTTATTTATGAGGTCCTTGATTTTCCCATTGGTTCTTGCTGCTACGTATTCATTGATCTTCACCTGGGCCTGATCAGCCCTCTTGAAGTTCATAGGATAAGCTTCTCCTTCATAGAAGTTTCTGAGATTACTTAAAAATTTATCTTGTGGCTTCAGTCTGTCAAGCACAAACAGGACATTTCCCATATTCAGCTGTAACCCCTCATTCTTTCTGTTTACCATGCTCATGAGTTGACGATAACCTTCATGTATTTCATTTTCAGAAATGTCACGTGGGTTAAAGCTAAGGACCCTAAGAATCTGTGACAGAGTGTCTGATCTGGCACCAAGAGTCAGCATTGCAAAAGCAGTAGAGATGCTCAAAGGAGAGAAGAAAACATTTCCACTGTTTTGTCGAGAAGAAATCTCTTTGTAGAAACAGCATGCAAACTGACAAACACTGTTCCCTACAATGAGCTGTGGCTTATTTCGGTTTTCTTGGCCTCTTTGATTCTGGTTTCTTACACCTTGGTGATTAGGCTCATAGCAATAGCTGTTGGAATGCATCCAAACAAATAAAAGACATAGGAAAAATAAAATCTTCATGTTTCTATGACTCTGTAAAAGAAGAAAACAAAAATGACATTTGGTTAAAAAATCTTTTCACCTTGTTCTTAGCATTTAGTCAATCTGTTGGCTGTACAGAGGTAGCCTGGTGCCAGTGATTCCAAGCCATTTGAATTCAGGAATATCAGCTTTCTATTTCAAGGAAGGAGACTCCAGAAAATTACTCAACCTACTGAAGAAGTTATGAAAGAATAAAAATTAAAGTCAAAGAGTGATGAAGTAATTCCAAAGACGCCCTAATTAAGGTTAGGCTACAATTCCTTTGAAACTGTTCTGTATCGAGTGTTCTGTTCTCAGTGTGGCTTTAAGTGATAAAAGGCTGTAAGCAAAAAGTACAGGTCTACAGAGCAGAAAGTAAGGGATCAAGTCAAGACTAGTCAGTTACATTTAAGAAGATGAAAAATCAAAGCAGAAGAAAGGCACAATATTACTCCTTTGTGAGAAGTAAAATATGATACATTTTTGAATGAGCTGTGTGTAAATGGCACACAGTTCTACCAGAGACCAGAGAGAAAGTAAATGTATTTGTTAATGAGGAAGTGATAAACTATTACAGTGATTACAGAAAGTTTGGACAATTGAGCACCATTAAAAAACAATCAAAAAAGCAAACAACCCCTCCCCCCCACAAAAAAAAAAAAAAAAAAAAACCAACAGAGAAAATCAAATAAACTTGCACATACCTCACAGAAGAGAGAAATATGCTTTGAGCAATTAGGAAGATATCTAAACCCTGGAAGTACAGTGTTGGCCATTAAGTAAGGGAAAATCTACATGCATGTAGAACAGCAAATGGAAACAAGCGTGCCTGTTGCATGCAAAGGCATGTCCAGCTCAGTGACTGGACTAAATAACATAAAAGTAATAATAATAATAATTAAAAAAAGAGGAAACTTTGGAACAATCATGGAGTTTATCATCAGAAATCTAGCAAAAAGTGGTTTTGACAACAAAAGCTGCAATGATAAAAAGACAGGTGAATGAAATCTGAAGGAATAAAGATACTAAGTCGTGACTAGAACAGGAAAGCCTCTTTTAGAGCAGCATGGAAACCATCCATTTCACATCTGTGGCAACACTTTTAACCGTAAATTAACTGTACCACACTTGATCCAACAACTTTTGTCAACAGACAGAAAGGAGTAGAAAGATGTGAAATATCTGGACATCCAGAACATCTTCCTGTGATACATAATCACTTTATCTACAGAATCTTGAATAAAATAAAGTACTCTTTAGAAGAGAATGTAAGTATTTTCAAAGGAGAAAAATACTTTAGGTTTCTGACTTGCAAAGAGAAATGGTATTCAGACTCCGCCTGTTAAATCATTGAATCCCTACCGGCTCCCACCATAACCCCATATTTGTGTTCACTTTCCAGTGTCTTGATTATCTAAAATCCATTGAACTCAGAAAGCTGATCTCTGATTTAATAATATATGCTATATATAAAAATTCCTTAATTCATGCCTCATTAATATTATAGTTATAGCAATACTACTATCTCTTGGGGGGCCCAAGCCTCATGAAAAACCACTTTCAGAGAGTTCACTTTCATATTTAGAACACATTTAAATTTGACCTCTTTGATTTGTGTGTGATTTGCTCCACCATCACTTACTCTACTTCTTTTAGCCTTTACCTCTATCCACAGTTCCTTATTTTTATACTCTCTAGAAGCTTTACAGAGCAATCCTCAAGTTCCTACTTCCATTTCATTTCATTTCATGCCATGTATTTGTTATTATCATCCATTTAATTCATTTAACTCTCTAAATCATTCCTAAAGAGTTATACTATACAATCATGCCTATCTCATAGAGGACTTATCTTTTTATTTTTAGAAACCCAAAAGCATAACAAAACAATAAAAAAGCTTTAAAATTTCAAGTTCACATTCATTACCTTGAATATGAATATGGTAATTTCTCAACTGATTATTCAAAACTGTTTTCCTGCATATAATATTTGACAATTTTTCCACAGAAAAAAAAAATGCATTACTTACGAAAAGTCAAAAGGGTCCTGTTGTATTGGCCAGATCTGCACAGGTCCTTGCTCAGTTGTTTATGCTGCTGAACACGAAGTAGGGTATCCTCTAGTAAAGGTTAAGATCATCTAAGGGCTGTGACTCACACATTATAATTTTAGAGATTAGGTAGTGCAAACAATGTTGAAACTAGTTTTACTGGACACCTAACTTTGCTGAATATATGTTTCACACGTGACTTCTTATTATTCATGACTATCTGATCACCCTGGTTAGATTCAAAGCAATTTTCCTCAAAATGAACCTCCTGTTTCTCAATATCTAACATTCATACACATCTTAGTTTCCCAAGTCTACTATTTTATGAACAAAAGAGTCATCAGAGTCAGTAACTACAAAGAAATATCTTGAACATAATTTCCAGTGGCTATAGTATTGTTGCCACTAAGGCAGGAGGACCAGGCTTGATGCACTGGGTCAATCTGAATTTTTGTGACATAGTTTGCTTGTCTTCTCCATATCTTTGCCTGGACTTGGTTATCTCCACATGAAGCCAGTGATGATTCAAAAAGATGTAGGACTTAAAACACCATTTTGCTATATTAACAATTGGTGCTGTGAATGTGCCTGACTATTCACTCCCACACAGGGAAGCTGCTGGCAACAAGAACTGTGATAGCAACTGCTGGACCACTTGCATGACCCTGCGCCTGGGAAGAAGGAATGTGGCTGGAATGTCATTGCACACAGGTGATCTTAGTTACAAGCATGGCCTGGGGACAGGGGGCGGAAGCCTAAGAACATGGGTGTTAAATTGAGCAAGTCTTTAGAGCAGCTTACTATCTTGTGACCTGGGACATAGGGAACAGGCCCCTCTGATCATGCGCCAAGTTCAGCTGGGTCAGATTGGATAGCCTGGTATCCTATGCTCCACTCATTACAGTAAACTTCTGCAACTCCAGGGGCAAGCTGATGGGCACAGCAAGACAGAAACATTGAAGAAGGGAAGATTGAAGATACCATATAGAACAACCGCATGCTCAAAGCAGGGTCAGTTACAGCAAGTCACTCACAATAGTATCCAGCTGGGTTTTGACTTCTTCCACAATAAATGGAGACTCCACAATGTGTCTGGGAAACCTGTTTCAGTGTTTGATGACCCTTCACTACAATAGTTTTTTTCTCTACATTTAAATAGAATTTCTTGTTTTTTAGTTTGTACTCATTCCCCCTTGTACTGTCACTGGATGCCATTGAGAAGAAGCAATCTCTTTCCTCCTCCCATCAGAAATCAGATACTTGTAAACATTGGTAAGATACCCACAGGCCTTTTCTTCTCTGGGCTACCCAGTTCCAGCTCTCTCAGCCTCTCCTCAATATCCTAGCTTCTGCAAACCCTCAATCACCTTTATGGCACTTTGCTGGAGTCAATCTACTATGCCCCAGTCCTTCTTGCCCTGAGGAGCCCAGCACTGGATGCAGCACTTTAGATGCATAGACCAGGGATGAGTAGGGAGGACGGATCACTTACCTTGACCCGCTGGTGATACTCTTCTTAATGCAGCTCAAGGTGTTGGCTGCATTTCCTGCAAAAGCTTACTGCTGGGTCATGGCTAACTTGGTGTTGAGCAGGAGCCCCAGATCCCAAAGCACAGCACCTCATGTCACCATTTCTAAAATTAGGATAATTTCTCTCATTTTCTCTTCAAATTGCAAGGATTTTAGGGGCGGGACCAACCCTTCCTATACACAAACTAGAGGGAATGTTGATCTCAATGCTGTTTGTAAGCCCAGTTGAAATACTAACCACAACAATAACTCAGCAACGTTTTCTGAGAGGCAAAGTTACAACCAGTGAAAGTTGTTGAGGATTACAACCTATCAAGCAACCGAATAGACTGAAAGAAAACTCTCTTAAACAAGTTGCTTATGAACTAAAGCTTGAGAAATAGAAGGCTTTGTGGCAGTATGCTGGATTCACACATGGTATGTTCTTCACACATAGTCTCACCCAAAAGAGTATTTGAGATACTATTTTCACTGTTTCTTCTATACAAGTCAAGAATCTCACTTAGAGCTAACTTTAAACAATGGGCTGCAGTTTTCATGGTACATAAAAACTGATTTCTGATGAAGGAAGGAAGAAAGCCCAATTAAATACAGACGCCATACTAATGACAAGGTGATGGATGAATGACTAAGCTAGATTTGAACACACCTAGACCACACCTCAGGACACTTGCAGGAGAAAGCCTGCTACTGAACATGGAAAAGCCTGCCCTGTGATTGGAAAGAAAGCAGAGAAAATTAGTACAGGATCAATTTTTACTAATAATGTAAAACTCTGGACAGAAGTATCAAAGCAATTCCAAACTTGTTTTTCATGTGTTTCCAGTGTAAAGCTATGACAGGAAGGTATAGGAAAACGTAACAGTTCCTGACCCAACTGCACAATTTCTGTATGTGATGAAAAAGTTTCAATAACTGTAAATAATCTACAACTATAAGCAAAATACCATTTTGCAAAGATTTCAGCCATTACGCTTAGTTTTGAAGCTTGGAATATTCCAGAGTAATATTGAATGTGTTGAAGATATTGAATGTGTTGTAGATATGACATGGATAGTAAACAGGAAATTCCCTCACATACACTGGGGACTTTTCCAAAACAGAGAAAGCTTGTATCAGAGCTGGCACTGAGTTGCTCGTATGTGCTTAATCCCCAGCTGGCAAAATTTAGTGTAAATACATCTGCTTTGAGCAAAGAGAATTAAAGAGGTTTGTTTATGAAAGGTTCCTCTTTTTGCTATATACCAGTAACCACTGGTGGAATTAGCAGGGAATTCTACTGCATAAACAAGGCCCCAGAGCCTCTCCTTAGCCTGTGCTAAACCACAGATACCAGGTGTGTATATACCTTCAAAGAGATGGAAGAATCTCTTAATTTGTTGTCCCATTGAAACTAAAGTACTTCCTCATAACTATAATTAAAAAGGGAGGCAACAGGGACTGGAAAAAAATTTGTATGAAGTTGGTCTTTTCCAGAGCTGGCAGTACTTTCTCTAGAAAATATAATATGGGAGAGTGTTCAGCCTATGTAACCTGTGAGGTGTGATCCATCTGATTTAGGACATCTATTTTCCTGCAGTAACAAAAATACAGCCTTTTAGAAATTATTCAAATCTTGAAGGATTTCTCAAAAACTATTGCTCAGTAGGTAGGGCGCTATTAGAGATGACCTAAAGAGATAGAAAGCACCCTAAGGCAGCTCTGTTTAGTTATGGGACTTTTCACAATCCCTTTAGTCACAGGATTTCCTAGCAGTAAATCCATTTCACCACTCAAAAACCAGGTTGAAAAATTCAGCAAACTGTCAATGATTGAGATAGCTTGGAGTGGACTGGCACCTCAAGAAAACATAGGGCTATATTGTTTAGAGTTCTGAAACTATCTGAAGCATTTCTCCACCCGAGAACATCACTCTGAGAGCCTCATTTGGGATAGAATCTCACCAGCATGCAGTGTTAGAGTCAAATAGGATAGATTTGCCTGTATTAATCTCTCTTAAAAAAATTATAGGGAAACAAAAAAGCAAGAGATTGACAAACACTGTCAACACCCCCAAAGGACGAGCTATTATCTTCCTTCAATGTCTCATTTTTATTTCCAAAGATCTTTCTCAGTCTCTCAATCCTTTCTCATCACTCAATGGAAAAGACAGCAGCCCACATATTTTTGTCCCTAAGCATCCCTATCCATGATTCCCTTAACTTTCAGTTTTCTTCTCCTGAGCCCCCAGATTTAAATTCACATTTTGCCTACATTCACTCTTGAAGAACCTGTGCTAATCACAAGCAAGTAAATACACCTTATGTTTTCACTTTTCCCAGACACACTTTGTGATACTTTACCTATCACTGAAAATGCATGGCTGTAAGTAAAGACAAGCAACTATCTTGTAACACCACTGCAAGCTTTTCTTGAATTAGGTCACTATTCTCATATCCAGCAGTGTTTTGTCAGAATGAGAACGCCTTTCAAGAAAAGCATATAAGAGGCTATGGCTTGGCAGCTCTTCTCTCTTCTGCCTAGCTCCCCAACTTTTTATCCAGGAGAGGAGGTAGGGAAATATCCCACCAGGTTTACTGCTCATGGCTTCTTCTCAAAGCTGGGGAATTGTTTTTCCCATGAGGTTAGCTCTTTTCCTCCTCAGCACGTACTTCAGCTAACATGTCTTTCCTGCTACAAAAGAAAACTCCTTTTTTGCTTCCCAGCAGTCTGTGAATCACTGTCCCATACTTCCTATGTTTTGTAATTTTAACAGCTTGCCTCTGCAAATTTTCTTTGATCTGCTTTCAGTGAAATTTTACAGCTTTTAAGTTTCTGTCTCCGAGAAAATCCACATAAGACCATTTTCTTCTTAGTTTCAATAATCTCATTGCCCCAAAACACTAACACCAGAACCTGAAGGAACTAACAGCAGGAACCTGAAGTTAATGTCTTTCTACTGTTGACTTTTATTACCAGCATTTCAAATAAAAGAAGAGGCAAAAACACTGCAGGAAAGAAAATGACCCCTATATTCAAATTGAGATTCACAGCTGATCCTAAAAAGGAAATTCTCAATATTAAATTAATAAACAACACAGAGACAGCTATCCCAGGAATATCTTGATTTCTTTTTCTTACTTCTGTTCTGGAGGTTTGACTTCCCTTCTGAACGGCTTTCTCAAAATAAGCAAAACTGAAGAATTTAATGTCCTGCACAGATAGTCAGACCAGCAGCAATCCTGAACTAGGTTACTCTTCCATCACAGTAAAAAATGCCAGACACCAGCACATTTCTCATCAATAAATCTCAAGGTGCTTCACGTCATCAAAGAAATATCAACAGCCATTTTGTAGAAAACATGCAGACAGCAGCTTACTGTGTCAGCGCAAACAACAGAAACTAGGGAAAAGGATGACAGTCATCATGAGATCCTTTTTTTGGTTTTGGACAAGATCAAGTTCTTATGCATTTGGTTAAATGCTGACTTATCTGAGTACAGTAGAGTACTAATTATCTAAATACTCTGGAAACAGATGTAAGAATTTACAACTATTGCTCATTCGGTGTATTTGAAGTTGTTTGATTCATTGTAACTTCTCATGGGTGAGAGGGGAAACAAGGTAGTCTAACCTAACCTTTAGCATAATACTTTCTGAGATTACTTCTGCTAGACCTGAAGTGAAACACCGGAGATTATGACCTGAGAAGGGCAAGTAAGAAGCTATGTCTAAGAAAGGAAGAAGCACTGTTCTCCATGTAGAACTGAAACATGGAAAGGAGGCTTTTCACTGTGGGATTAAAGGGGAAATAAAACTAAGAAAAGAGCTGTTATAAAGTAGGGCTGAAAAGCAAACTTTTCCATTTTTGGAGCCAGCCCTAAAGATTGCTCTGCAAGTCACTTGGTGGTCCCAGAACTGAAAGCAAGAGAACTGAGGCAGTGACATGATGCTGAAACTATGCATGCTCCTAGGCATCATGATGGTCAAGCTGACGTGGCTGTGCTAATACTCAAATGTGAAAATTGAATTCTGAACAGCATGTTGCTTGCCATATATTCACACCAGCTAATTTAGAACAAACCTAGATGTCTAGCATGACATCACATTGCACAAATTGAACACAAATACGAACTCTCTTATCCAAAAAATACTTCTGAATGGAGCTCAACACAGAAAAGCTCAGAGACAGACTGCTGAATGCACTAAGAATTAGCTCTAGGTAGCAGTTCCAACATTTTCCTAAGGGAAGTTGTGTGGTCCAGAATTAATCTTGTAGACAATATCTCATATACACATGGGAATCCAGGGTACTAACAGAATGGGAATTCCAGTCAGAAAGACACACCCTGTATCAAAGTGCCACACTGATGACTCCATGACTTCACTGCTTCTGATACCTGACCTAGCTCATTTAGGGCTCTGTAGATGCTTTGCACAGAATAGACCTAATCTGGGAAGTATTCAAATCTGGTAAGACTAGCTCATGATGCCTCCTGTGACAACCAGACCAAGGTAATACAGATCATACAATATCAAAAAAAGGAACAAAATTTTAATTGACTATACAACTTTGAGAGAATTTACAAGCCACAGCAGTTTTATTGCATAATAAAGTCCTTGCCCTTTCTGACTTCTGATCTGAAGGAATTTTTCATAGAAACACTAGAAAACATCACATCAGGAGATGAATTACTGATAGTTAGAAAACAGAGAGGTCATTGCTCATTGTAAATCGGATGCTGGTACACAGACCCATGGGATAATTAAAGTTCTGGAATTACTAAAGTATCTTAGGGTAGCAGAAATCACACAAATGAAATTCAAAGTTTGCAGCGTCAAGCTGATGCACATTGAGGAAATGTGTGAATTACAGCTACAGATAAATAAATGGAGGGAGGAAAAGTGCACTCCTTCCTGAAAGCAGGGTCTGTAAAAGTATATGACATCTTTGCTTTCAGGTCTCAAGGTAATGAAATGGAAATGAAACAAAACAACTCAGAAAAAACTTGAGCACGCGTCTTTGAGCAAAGCACCCCCTGGAATGCAGATTAGATCTGAGAGGTGACCTCTCAATGGGACATATTTCAGACTTAAACACACTTCTTAAAAGAGCACACTTCATACTTCAGCAAGAAAAGAAGCAACTTCTTCCCTTCTGGGAAGCTGCAGGTAAAGCTGGCTATTTCACAGTGGTTAGAAAAATAATGTGTACTTTTTTCAAAGGATTATTTTCACTCCTGAGTAATAGCCTTAGGGTGAAATATTACAGCTGCGCGTGTGGTTGTTCTACTAATCCATTGCACCAGCTCATTGTTCAGGAGATAACGCTGTTTCCAGCTACGTTATTACAACCATTTGCAATTGTATTCAGGAGCTAAACTCCATTATCTCAACTCTGACAGGATAAAAAGTTAAATTCTGATCTGAACTTTGCACTGTTTAGCAACAAGAAAACAAATGAGCAAAATGGGATTTGTCAAGTGCAGATATTTAATTTAGCAGAAAACAAACATTCTGAATGCCTTTAATGTCTTTGAAGTGCAGCCAAGGGAACTGTAGGTCTGCACAACTCCACAAGAATTAAATTGTTTATGCAAGATGCTAGGGGTGCCATCATTTCATTATCATGATGAAAATCACGCTTACAAAAGAAATTAATCATCATAATGAGCACATGTTCAGTGGTCTATGAAGGTCATTATCCAAGGACAGACATATATGCTGGAGATTAAACGATAACTCCAAATTCTTAAAGGCAGACAAAGGGCATAAGATTTGCTGTCCTCCCTGAAAAGGGTTCTGTTAGGCAATGCTGACAATAGCCCAGAGAAAATGAGCTCTGGGACGATAAGCAATGGGAACAAACATGAATGATACTGGAAGAGTGAACTACTTGTCCAGAAGGCAAAGGACCTCTGGGAGGTTTAAGCCATAAATCAGCCATGCACTTTGTTCACTCACTTCCCCCTTTTTCCTCCCTCTGCTCCTGGAGGGATGGGAAGGAGAATCGAAAGAATGCAACTCCCACAGGTTGAGATAAGAACAGTTTAGT
>JANRGW010010872.1:0-23064 GCA_024733675.1 Psilopsiagon aymara
GATTCTATAGGTACATTGCAAATAAAAGACAGGCTAGGGACAACGTGGGCCCTCTCCAGAAGCTATCAGGAGAACTGTCTACCCTGGACTTGGAGAAGGCTGAGGTTCTTAATGACTTCTTTGCTTCAGCCTTCACTGGCAAATGCTCTGACCGCACCACCCGTCTTGGAAGGCAGACACAGGGACTATGAGACTGTGATAACTAAGACCTTGGGCCCACTGTAGGAGAGGATCTGGTTCAAGACTGTCTTAAGAACCTGAATGTGCACAAGTCCATGGGACCTGATGAAATCCATCCGCGAGTCCTGAAGGAGCTGACAAGTGAAGTTGCTAAGCCGCTGTCCATCATATTTGAAAAGTCATGCAGTCATGAAGTTCTCGACAACCAGAAAAAGAGAAATATAGCCCCATTTTCAAGAAGGGGAAAATGCATGACCCGGAGAACTACAGAGCAGTCAGCCTCACCTCTGTGCCTGGCAAAATCTTGGAGCGGATTCTCCTGGAAGGCATGCTGAGGCACATGAAAAACAACAAGGTACTTGGTGACAGCCAGCATGGCTTCCCTAAGGGAAAATCCTGCCTGACCAATCTGGTGGCCTTCTATGATGGGGGTACGGAATTGATGGACAGGGGTAGGTAGAGTAGTTGATGTCATCTACCTGGACTTGTGCAAAGTGTTTGACCCTGGCCCCTGCAACATCCTTGTCTCTAAATTGGAGAGACATCAATTTGATAGGTGGACCACTGTGTGGATAAAGAACTGGCTGGATGGCTGCACGTGAAGAGTTGTGCTCAATGGCTCACTGTCCAGCTGGAGACCAGTAACGAGTGTTGTCCGTCAGGGATCAGTGTTGGGACCTGTCTTGTTCAACATCTTTGTCAGTGACATGGACAGTGGGATTGAGTGCACCCTCAGCAAGTTTGCTGATGGCACTAAGCTGTGTGGTTTGGTTGATACATCGGAGGGAAAGAATGCCGTCCAGAGGGACCTTGACACACTTGTGAGGTGGGCTGATGCCAACCTGATGAACTTTAACTATGACAAGTGCAAGGTCCTACACCTGGGTTGTAGCAATGCCAGGCACAGCTGCAGATTGGGCAGAGAAGAGATTGAGAGCAGCCCTGCAGAGAAGGACTTGGGGGTGTTGGTTGATGCGAAAATGAACATGAGCCTGCAGTGTGCTCTTGCAGCCCAGAAAGCCAACCATATCCTGGGCTGCATCCAAAGGAGCATGACCAGGAGGTCAAAGGACATGATTCTGCCCCTCTACTCTGATGAGACCTCACTTAGAGTACTGTGTGCAGTTCTGGTGTCCTCAACACAAAAAGGACATGGAACTGTTGAAACAGTCCAGGAGGGCCACGAGGATGATCATGGGACTGGAGTAGCTCCTGTATGAAGATAGGGTGAGAAAGTTGGGGCTGTTCAGCCTGGAGAAGAGAAGGCTGCATGGACATCTCATAGCAGCCTTCCAGTATCTGAAGGTCACTGTAGGGTTGCTGGGGAGGGACTATTCATTAGGGACTGTAGTGATAGGAAAAGGTGGAATGGTTTAAAACTTAAATGGAAAGTTTAGATTGGATATAAGCAAGAAGTTCTTTACTGCGAGGGTGGTGAGGCACTGGAATGGGTTGCCCAGGGAAATTGTGAATGCTCCATCTCTGGCGGTGTTCAAGGCCAGGTTGGACATAGCCTTGGGTGGCATGGTTTAGTGTGAGGTGTCCCTGCCCATGGCAGGGGGGTTGGGACTAGATGATCTTAAGGTCCTTTCCAACCCTAACTGTTCTATGATTATATAATATACTTGAGATTCAGATTATTGAATGTTAGAAGAAGTCTTGCGCTAAACTAATTTTTTAGTTCACAAGTCACTTGCTGGTTTGCCTCTCAAAACTTTAAATGAAAGCTCTTAAGCTTCCACTTTAAAGGCAGGATTAGGCTGTGAAAAACGGAAATGGGAAAATGAATGTTCACTGTAAGAAGTAGAAATCTGTTTTAAAATACTAGTTTAAATGTATTTGTTTTGTGAATTCTCACTCAAAGGTGTACTAGAAAGGTTTCTGCTAATTTATGCCTCAGCTGGTGGATCAGGCTGAGAAAGGAAACTCTTAAGTATAATGGTTTTATAAAGGGACTGATTAGCCTCTACCTTTTCAACAGCCCCTCAGGAGCATCACCCCAAAACACAAATCTCTGACTATTTCAGACAAAAAGAGATGTTGGAACACCTTTGAGTCTGGTGTGTACAGGCATAGGTAGGCCTTGCTGATGCTTTTTGCTTGGTCTTGTGTGGGATGCAGAGGAGTGCAGTAATCAGAGAACAAAGCCACAGGCTAGCTAAAATGACATAAGATTCTCTTTCTTCACTTTTTATGTTCTCTCATTTTCATGATTTTTCTGTTCTTTTTTCTCTTTGTACCACAGTTGCAGCAGAACAATGCTAATCAGAAAATAGTTGATACAAGCATGTATCCTCTAGGCAGTCTTTTTCTGTCCAGATAGGAAAGAGAATCATTTTTTGAGGTTCTCATTACCTGACCTGCACTGTTTTGTGAGTAGTACTCAGGCGACATGATTGTATTTACTTCTGGACATCCTGGTATTGCTGGAGACATCCATACTGGCAGGGTAACTCAGCTCATCTCTAATTAAAGTACTTGTTATGAAGTATTCTTAAACATGACTGCTTAATGAAGTTAGCAAAAGCATTTGGATGCAGAGTGTGGAGGCTTTCAGATGTTGTAGTTCCTCTTTAGGGAGATGTGTGCAATCAGAAAACGTTCTTGAGTGCTAGCAGTCCATCCCATTTTGTTCCCATTTTTCTTCACTAATTTCCTTCCTTTTTTAATGCTGGTGAGCTGAAATGAGTCCTCTTTCTGTGCTCTCCACAGTTCCCTCCCCCTTTATGGAATAGCCTATGACACGTGCCTGTAAAGTGGCTTTTTGGGAATTTGCAAGTCTTTGAATGTGTTATCTGATTAAAGGGATGTATGTGTCTTTAATTCTCATCTGCAGCACCACCTTTGACCCCATCTGTTAAAGTAGAAAGGAGTTGAGAGTCAGCAGAGTCCCAGATTCAACCCAGATAACCTTTGATGTGCACATTTGAATACTTTAACTCTTTATTTGCCCTGAAAGCTGCGTACTTACCTGACAGGTTTGATTGGAAAATGTGGTAGGTCTGAAGTGAACAGATGAATTGTTTATTTTGTTGATATGCTTAAGGTAAAATAATTCAGTTGTGGCTTCACCTTTTATATTAAAGAACAAATGAGCATATAACTGTGTGACACAAACAGGTGTAATATCTTACTGGGGGGCAGAGGTTAATTGACCAGTCTCTTGCTTATGGAACAGGAGGGCAAGTTCAAACCCCACCACATATTACACATAGCTTCTCTTTTGGCGCTGAATTACATGGATGGAAATGATGTTGCAGTTTTGGATGGTATTTTAGATACTCCTGTGTAATGCAGAAGAACTCGTTCCATTGAAAGATTAACAAAGTAGATGGCGTGAGTGTCACTTTCATTATATTTCGCTAATATTATACATTTTCTGCAGAACAGTGTCATTGTACCATTTCCTGTGCTTTACAGACATGTAAATTTGGACCTGTGGATGTTTTCATCATACCTTGGTCATTTTCTTTCCTAGCTCTCAAATGTACTTAAAACTCTGACAGTATTTTCAGTATTCCAGATCTGCCCCTGCTCTCTGCCAGCTAGAGCCAAATTCTTCCCTCACTTACATCTGTTCAACTCTGGTGCTGCCTGGCTGTAACAGTGCAGAATTTGTCCTAATCTGCCCTTTCTTTTTGAACAGAGAATACGCATATGCAAAGTGAGCATGAACACAGTAAGCTCAGCTGCTGATAGATAAAAACATATATTTTGTGTGTGTGTCTATACACAAATAGAGAGAGATAAATAGCACACAGATAGGTTTGATAGTTTATCTACTATACATAATATTGTAAATGGCATCTTGCTGTGCTGGAATCTAGGCAATATGAGTTCAGTACTAAAGTGTTCAAATTGCACCTGAGCTAGCTGGCGCCTGCCAGCCCCTGCAAGCCCACTGAGAGCATCTGTCTCGCCACCACCTTGCTCATGCTGTGTCCTCTGCAGGCTCTCCGATCCTTCCGACTATGAACATAAATCATCCACCTGTCAGGAGCTGTAGCTGCCTGGATTATGCAATGCCTGCCTTCATTTGGAGGTGTAGTGTGAGAGCAGAAGATTGCGGCAAATGCTTTGCATTCATTTTAATGCTGCTCTGGCATCTCTTCAGCTTTAATGAGGGTTCACGGTGGTGACAACTCCTTGAGACAGTGGAAGTCCTGGAGACCCAAGTTTGCTTTATACATTTGTGTGGTCTAGTTTGGATTATTTTCCTCGCTCCTTCCCTTCATTCCTCCCTGCCCCCAAATGAATGGCTTGAAAATTGAGGCGGAGAATGGGTACTGCGCAAAGCCAGCTGTCCACAGCTCTGGTTTTTGGCCTTGTAGTACTTCCCTCCAGCTGAGCAATGAAGACTTCAAGAATCAGTCATGTTTAATGTTGGTTGTCCATTTGTGTAGTTTAAAACTGCGCAATGCTTAGTTGCCTTCACTTGGATGCTTAAAAATTCTACATTTGCAATTTATTCAGTTACAGTGTATTGGATTGTACAATCAAATATCGAACAACATGTTGTATATCCCAGATTTAAAATGCAGCTCCTCTACATAAAGTTCTCCTCTTAAAAAAACCAAAATAAATTAAATTGATTGTCAGTAAAATTGTCTTGCTTCAGCTTGTTAGACCCAGCTTAATCAAATTCCTTATTCACTCATAATTTTAATCATGAATTATAGGCTGAATAAATATGGGTATTATATTTGTTCATATGCATAAATGGAAGGGAAAAAAAGAATGGAGGTTGTAAGATAAAAGCAGTGTAGGTCCTTTCAAAAGCAAATGTTGAAGGTGAAGAAGGTAAGTTGCACTTTCACACTCATAGTAACTGTTTAATCTCAAATTCAACCAGTTTTTTGTATACAGGCCTTTATACTGTAGCCTCATATGGCCATCAACCTTGTGTTCTTACTTGCCTAAAAAACACTAGGTAGCGCTAACAGTAAAACATTTAGTTTTATTAGAAGTCAGTAGTTAGCAGAAGGAAGTGTACATGTTTGATGTCTTAATACTACAGGTTCACTGTTTTTCACAAATATTTAAGGAAACAAACTTGTTTTAATAACTTTGAAATGCATTTGGCTTATGCAGCATGTCTTCTATGTAGTGAAGGTATTATGAGCATGTCAGCAATTTCTTTTCAAAAGGATATTTGGATCCTAGAGAATTCCTGTGATGTAGGCAGTAATATCCCCATTTTACAGTATTGATGTAAGACAACAAGGGTTGGTCAGTAAAAATCACATGTGGTGTCAGAGACAGAGCTGTAAGTGGGACTTCTTCTCCTAGGCTAATGTGTCATTCAGCCTGGGACTTCAAAGTCCAGCTGTTGCCACCCTTTTTTTGCCCAGTGACTGAGAGAAAGCTTTATTGCTTGTTGGTGTGGGGTTTTACATTTCTGTTTGTGACACTTCCCTTTATATGTGAATTCCTCAGTCAGCTACTCCTGAAAAGAATCTTAAGATGGGAAGTCAAATTAAGGCCGACTTTTGTCAACAGGATAAATAAAGCACTCAGTTTCAATGCACCTGTATATTTCCTGTTGATATTAATGGAATATGCTTACACACGTGTAGAGGAATCCTTGTTGCCAAGAAATTTCCACTACTGATGGGTGCCGCTGGTGGGAGCTGAATGTGGAATACATTTTACTGCATTGAAGCCTGTAGGACAGTCTTGAATCATAACAGTCCTGGAGGCCTCTGTCTGTGTCTGTCTGTGTTCTCGCCCATTTGGTCTGAAAGCCAGGGAATTTCATGCACCCTGGTCACACTTAAAGTAGAACCACACATAGCAAAGGAGATATTTTAATGGGCTGTTTGGGAAAGAGTGAAGACCCTAATGAATGAGGTGTATAGACTTTGATATCTTTACTGGGAGCCTTATTTGCTTCTGATAACAAGCTAGCCTCCCCTGCCATTCCCTCCCCCTTCCAGATGTAATTTGATGGAAAGCCAGCAGTACTTCCGTTTCATGCAAAGCCTCCAGTGAACTCCAAAAACATTACTATTTCTCACTTTGTCTTTACAGATAACTTTAAAATGTTATGCATCAGAACACAGGGTGAACTGAAGACAAATGCAACACAACGCTGCCAAAATCAGACAGAAAATCTCCCTCTTTTTTGCTATGAGGAAACTAGATTTATCATCAGAAAAGCATACTCTTTTCATTTTCTGAAAGGTGCTTTTTGACAGACCCTTTGCAGTGGACGTCATGCTCACAAAACATGCTGTCACAGGGCTATTTGAATATGGTGACAGGCTCATTATCATGTTGAAGACAACTGACAACGCTGCAGACTAGAAATGGACAGGCTTGCCAATCAGCTGTTGAAAGGATTGCAGTTGAAATAGAGGGTTTTTTTTTGTTCTGAGAACAGTAGTACAAATTGACTACATTAATTCTTTTTATTATAGTTGCATACACTGTAGTTAAGGGTTCGTCACTGTTTCCATTATAAATTCCTGTTTTCAAGGGTTTATTAGTAGACTATAAAAAATGGTTCCCGTTGAAATTTTGCATTAAAAATAAGTATATTGCCCTAACAGAACAGAATTTCTGTAGTAACTGTGTGGAGGAGGGAGAGACTGACTTGGGTTTTTTTTTTTTTGTTTGTTTGTTGTTTTTTTTATTATTATTTAGGGGTTTTTTAAACTGAAAATTGCATAAGGCTGAATGCATTATTATTTTTATAGCACCTTTAGTTGTCCAAGGGTTTTATAGACAGGTTTGTGCCTCAGGAGTTTACGGTTTCAAAATGCAGTGCTGCCAGCACTTATTACCAAATGAGGTTTTCTGTGTAGATTCATTGGAATTAGTGAAGCACCACATATAATCCACCGTAGTGGGTATTTGCTCATTCAGCTTGAGTAGTCAGTCTTGACCAGTTGTTTTTTGTTGCCTTTTCTTGTAACTTAAAAATGTCTTGGACTTCTATATATATCTATTTTTTTGTTTGTTTTACTATTAATTTGGAATGTTAAATGATAACCTGAGATTAAGGGAATTCTGTATATGTAACAATAACCCAATTTGAAATGATTCTTGATTCCACCATACGTGAAGTGGGGACTTAGGTGGAATTTATTGGTTTTAATCCAAAGTGGCAGTCCCTGGGAAATCCTGCTGATCTTCTGACTGTTGCATTTGCTTATGTTCCCTGGTGCTGGAGCTCATGCTACTGTAGTTTCTAAAGTGTGCTTAAAATTTCTGTGACTCTGTAGTGGCACACTTCTGTGCAAACACTGAAATGCCTGTTTTGACAGATCTTAACAGCTTCCTAGTTATCTTATGTTTAACTCTAGAACCAAAGATGCTCCTGTGAGTACCCCAAGAGCTTGATCAGGCTTCACACTTCAACAGAGTGACAAATGATAATGTCCATGGTTGCTTTCTTCTGTAACATACTGTGCCTCAATTTCTTCACTTGAATGTTTCATTTCCCACCTTTGCAGTTTATTCTGTTAGAGGTCCATGAGAATGTGGGAAGGGAGAGATGGTGTTTCTGCATTCATGATGTTTTGTCCAACAGACTTGCCATAACAGAGAGCTTTTTCTGGGAGTTGGAATACCTTTTCTTTCCTTGAGACAGATAAGGGCATTAAATCTGTGTAAGTGCCCTAAACCTGAAGGAACTGATGGTACTGTGTTTCGTAAGAGAAGAAATCCAAGTTTGCTGGAGAAAAGGTATGGTATCATACCTTCTTGCAAGAGTAGGATAGTAGGAATCCTGAATGGAGTAAGGCATTTCTAGGTAGCCTGGGAAGGATAGGTCTGGAGGTTCCATATAAAATGGCTATATAAGCAAGATGTAGGTGGCAGCAGTGTGTGTACTTTGGCTCATTTATATTCTGCCCTGAGATGTCTGACTTCTCCCATGCTTTACACAAAGGAGCCCGGATCTCTGTTCAGGTTCCAGCTCCATTTGGTGGATCAGATGGAAGAAGCAAGGCATTGTGGTGTGTAGGACATACATACTGTTTTGTTGGATTTGGTTGTTAAGTATAAGGTGAGATCTTGGAATAGAAAGTGGCTACATATAGACCCCCTCAGTATTAAATTCATTATCACACAGTCTGAATATTTAATATAGCCACTAAATATATGATGTGAGGCTGATCTGTGAAGAAGGCACAGCTTTGCCCAGTGTATTTTGCTGAGAGCCTTGTGAGAGGAAAAAAAATAATTGTAGTTCTGTGGCTTCAAACATTTGCAGGCTTAATTGATGCTCATTTGATTACTTGATTTAAAGCACAATCAATTACCCTAATGCATATCACTGTTCTCACAACTACGGTGATTGCAAAATTGTGAATGTAAAAATGGAAGTCACTCCTGAAAATTAAGGCTGCAGTCCTATTTGCAAAGTCAGAACTGTGACTCTCATGAATTACAGCACTACAGAGCAGAGGACTGTATTGTCATATTGTCAGAGCTGTTATAATGTACCAGGTCAATTGTATGCATGCTTAAAATCTTTAAAAAATTTACTGCTTCTCTGATGAAGACGGTTGTCTGTCTCTAGGAGGAAACTTACTGAAGATATATGAACTAATGCAGGATGTTGAATCTCAAAAGTAGTGTTCAGTTGCAGATTATCAAGGAAGAATTCTTTGTTTTGCCATAAAATCATGACTTCATTCAAGTCAGTGACAAAGCTGCTGTTGATCTGGGGCAGCCAGAGAGTAGTTCTAGTGGATAAATCTAATGGATTGGAATCAAGACCAGTTTCTATTGCAGAGCAAGTCACTTTGTGTGCCTCCAGCAGAAATGTAATAGATAAGATAATGTGGAGCTATTCACCAGCATGTTGTGAGGCTTATTGAATTAATATTTATGGAACACCTCAAGATTCTTTGATGGAATATGCTATATAGCTGCATACTATTACAATAAAGTCCTGAAAAGGAAATCGATCTGGAGTTAGTATTATCGAGTTACAGCTAACTACTGGAGCTGCTAGAAAGGAAACTAAATCTACAAACAAATTATAAGTATTTTAAAACCCCACACTTCCTTGGAAAATTCTGGGCTTAACATTTTGGTTGTCTTTTAGTTTTTATGGTGATAGTCCTTTTTTTAATACTTTCCCAGCTAGGTTCATAGTTGGAACTAGCCATAATGTAGTAACTTTATTTGGTTTGGGAGAGTAAATTATTATTTCCTTCTTACTCTGTAAATTGCTTCATAGAACATATATTCTACAGCTAGCCTAAATTGCACTGTCTTTTAATCGTTGGTTCCCATGATTCCGTGTATGCACAAGTATTATTGATTCATTGATGCAGGAGGTTTGTTGGCTAAGTATTTTTATATTAGCTTTTGAAAAGATAACAAGCGTTCTTACCATTGAAAGCTGCATTGATTTGAAATTAACCACTCATGAGCTTGGACTAATTACCTAATTTTTCGAGTTTGTAAAGAGAGTATTAAAAACAGAAGTGCACAGAAAAAAAAAACCAACCCACCCAAAACTGTATTTGCATTGAAGAGACATGATAAATAAAATTAGTCATCTCGTGCAAACAACGCAGCTTATCAAGCGTGTAACTTAATTTTGCCTATCACCAAGCGCAGGAAGGAAACTCTGAAATCTAGGCTATGGAGCCTGGAGGATATCAGTGTTATAGCAAACAGCATAGGCACAGGATAGTCCTTTTTTTTCCCCAGGACTGACCTAGTAAATGGTGCAAGCACCAGGAGAAATTTTGCCACCTGTCCCTTGTAATCAAGGCCTGTCCTTACTGAGTCTCATTTCAGTGATATAATTAAATGACAGCATTTTCCCATTTATGTTGCATGAACATGCTGCCAGAATCCTATAGTCTTATCCAGGTACCCAGGAATGTGACTTAATTTGTTTCATCTAAAGCCAAAAAAATAATCATTTTAACATGGTCCCTTGCCCTAATAGCTAACCCAGCGTGCTATATTGTAATAGTATCATTGCAGCATTCATTGCAAAAATCAATAATCCACTAGATGGAGCAGAATAGAAGTGTAAAAACTGTGTAAAATCTGGTATTTTAAGAAGCAGAATTGACTATCAAAGTGTCAGGATTCAGGCAAAACACCAGAAAAATGCAGCGGTAGTACTTCTGTAGTGTGTAGTTCTAGCAAATCAACTTGCTTCACAGTCATTCATGAATTAACAATACGGTCCTTTTGTGGTCTTGTGTTTTCTGTCTGGTGGTCTTGTTTTCTCTGTCAGTGACAAAATGAGGATTAATCCGTGCTCTAGGAAAGATGATGATGAAGAAAATTTAGGGAACAAAAATCTTTTTTGGAGAGAGAATTATTCCCAAAACAAAGGCTTTTGTTTTCTGGTGGAGAATCAAGATGAAGTAACAAGGCAAGCAGAGTAAGGAGTCAGAAGATTGGGAATCAGATTAATGAAAAAAGGGGAAAAGTTCTTCAAACATCCTGAAGTTCACGTCATTTACTTCTGAATCTCATGAACCTTTAAAATAGGACTTGGAAGGCCCATCAAATACCAATAAATAGTAAGAAGAACATTTCTAACTATGCTGTCACTTCCAGCCTGGTTATCAATTTAAGTCTTTTAATGAAGGATAAAAATGTTTCTACAATTATGGAAAACATTGCATGCAGGTAAGGTTCTATAAGAATAAGTAAAAATTCAGTCAGGTCCATATTTTCCTTTTATGGTTTGGTATTGGTGAATATTGGGAAATGTGAATAGCAGTGCTTCGTTTTTTCACATTTCTACAACATTCTGAAATCGTGATCCCTACAGAGAACAAAGTGTTAGTGTTAACTAATTAGAGATACTCTTTTATACCTCTCTATCCATCTATAGCAAAGTGGAACCTTTAGGTTGCATGCTGAAAAGAAAGAGATGCAAACTCCAGTTTGAGATTTGATGGAAGAGGGAGGAGAAGTAAAACAAAGAGTGAGTCTGATTGTCTTCTGAGTTAACAAGCCCACAAGTATGATGTATTTAAAGTTGTGCACTATATCGAAAGACCAAGCTCTGTGTGGGTATTTGCCTATGATTAAGGTTTTCATTCAGGTATTTGGTCAGCTGAGTCCTTTAAGTTTTAAGCTGTTTGAAACTGGTTTTACCAGCAATCAACGTCTATGTATAGTGGTTATTTTCAAGAAGTCAGTACTCATCATTTCCCAGATAAGCTCAAGTGAGACCAGAGGAGGCCATGGAGATGCTGCAAGGGCTGGAGCAGCTCTGCTCTGGAGCCAGGCTGAGAGAGCTGGGCTGGTTCAGCCTGGAGAAGGCTGCTTAACCTTAGAGCAGTTTCCAGTGCCTAAGCATGCTACAGGAAACCTGGAAAGGGGCTTTGGACAAGGGCCTGTAGGGACAGGACAAGGGGAATGGCTTTAATCTGCCAGAGGGGAGACTGAAATTAGACATTAGTGAGGCACAGGTTACCCAGAGAAGCTGTGGCTGCCCCATCCCTGGCAGTATTCAAGGCCAGGTTGGATGGGGCTTTGCGCAACCTGGTCTAGTATGAGGTGTCCCTGCCCCTGGCAGGGGGTTGGAACTAGATGAGAATTAAGGTCCCTTCCAACCCAAACCATTCTATGATTCCATGAAAATGGAGGTTTTGGGTGTAAAATCACAACCTTTTCCATATAAATAATCCTTACATTAATATCCCCTTAAAAGCAGTGCGGGTGACATGATGTTGATGGCAATTATATCAGCAAGTAGTTGATGAAGATGGAAAAAAGGCTCCAGTAGCACGATTCAACTAAGTTTCTACTACCAGTTTACTTCAGTTATGACGTAAAACCTGCTTATTCTGTCCTAGGTCTCCTGGGAAAAGTTGTGGCTGATTACACCAATATGAAGTGGTTATCTGATGGAAACGCATATGAGAAAGGTTGCTGTTGTGTTACACATTTTGTAAACACAAAGAGAGAGTATTTCAGGGAGACAGCTATCAAATTTGGTTTGCTGACATCTGTAAATGTGCTACTTTGTTGTGTAAGTAAGGTTTTCAACCCAGGGCTCCAGAGGTGAAAGCCTTGAGCGTTAACAAATTGCACTGTATCACCCTCAGCTTTGTATTTTTTAAAATGCTTTAGATACAGATTTTAAAATGCAGGTGAACTTTATTCGCTTAATATTGATTGCTTTGCCACCTTTGAACAAAGAATTGAAACAACTTTGATAAATTAATGTAAAAGTTGCCCAGTCCCACAGTATCTTTTGCATATTTCTGTTTCTGAAGCAGCGTTCTTCCATTTACAACACATTCTTCCATTATAACAGATACAACAGCTCATTCTCAGCTCTAGCCTCCCACCCTGATGTTTTGTTGTACTATGGCAGTTCATAGTACAGTTCAGTTTTTTTTCTTTCTCTGGAAAGGATTCTTATATGAAATTGTAATTTTGATGCTGTTAAGTATCCTTGCCACTTCCTATCCTAAACTACAGTACAGCATCACTGTGAGCTATCTGCTGGATTTCTCCCCATACTTACTCTCTTTTTTTCTAATATGTGATTGATTTATGAAATATTTGGGGATTTGCTGTTGCTACAAAAATAGCAGTTGTTAACATTTGTAGTCATGCATGCGCTTTGGGAAAAGAATCGCCTGAAGTTCTTGCATTACAGGATGCCTTTTCTCTTTCCTCTTCTCCCTTTCCTCTCACAGCACAAATACTAGTTTTGTCCATCAACTGATGATTTGTTTATTTCTGCCCAGTGTTCATATGCACACCTAATTTAAATCAGTACAGTGTATATAGAATATCAGTTTTCTCTGAAATGTCATTTTTACTCAGAATGCCTGATGCTTGTCAGTTTTCCTTAAAGCTGTAAAGCTGTTCTGCTTCAGTTTGTTTGAACCGATGCATTATCATGAGTCCATGGATTGCAGCCCACAAAGGTCTTTGTGTAATATAGTCTTAAGTTAGTTCTTCTCTCTTTCTTGCTTGTTATGTTAACCAGGCACCAAGAACCTTCAGAGGTCATGTTGGGACAGGGTCTCCATATGAGCCAGGTGCTGTGCAGGAGAGTTGACCAAATGCTTTTACAAAGCATTGTCTTGATTGCACGCTGGTTGTCGCACAGTCTATGAGTAATCTATCTCTATTCAACTAGCATTTTCCCTTATTCTTCATGTTACAGAAACAAGTGAGTGACTCTTTTCTTCATAATATTCCTCCTTCCCTTCTCTTCTTGAGGGCATCTGTGGTAGGACACTGTTCAGAACCCATGATTTGCCATGGATTGTTTTCATGTTATTCAAATGCAGAAGGTGTCCATGCTCAGCATGCCTGAAGGAAAATAATTTTAGTCTTATTTTTTCTCTTTCTCTGTCTGGCAATTTTGATGCCCACAGAGGGCTAAGATCCGTGGATGGAAAGTCCTGCTGGGTGTCACTGGGGCTGGGGTAGAGGTAATTACAATCATTGGCTATAGCACACTTGGGTCTTAAGTAAACCACTGGTTTTGTGAAGAGGTAGAGTGTGGAAGTGGCATGAAGGCCTCTCATCTCTCTTTTGTACTTGATGTTGGGCAGGAAGAAAAGATTTTGCCTGTATTGAGGGAAGATTAGAGAAATGAGAGGATTCTTTGTCTGAAGAACAACAGGGCAATAACCAGTTAGTCATTTTTATGTTATTAGTTTGAAGTGTTTATTGCTGAACCGTGAAGTTGTCCCCATTGTCTGCTGTGTGATAAAGTAGGTTGCAGATGGCTTTGTCACACCCAGGCTTGGAAAAGAGCAAATGAATTTCAGTAAAATTAATTTGTGTCTTGTCCTCAGTTTGCGGAGCTAAGTTGCAAATTCAGTCGTAACTGATGATATAAGGCAGATTCAGCTTTTTGCAAATGTACGTTTGCTGTAGTATGTGAAGGGAGACATGGAAGCTTACGCACATATTCTGAGAGGAATATGTTTTAACCTGGTGGCAAGGTATACGCTGGAGTATTAGAAAAGGCTTAGGCTGGCGTCCGTTGTTTACAAGTGCTCACAAAAAGACTTTGTTGGAGTTAGTGAGATGGGAAGGTGAAGGGAGCTTATTATCCCTTTTGCATAAGGCATAGGGAAGAAACAAAGCAGTGTCAGCAAGAACAACAAAAAGCAGCTATATGTTGAAGCAATTTTGATTTATAGGAATACAGGGTGTGAACTTGCTTAGCATGTTTCCCTACAATTAATTAGAGAAACATTTCCTAAACATTTCTGTTCCGTTCTCTGGAGAGGTGTATTTTCTTAAGTAGTTAAAAATCTTGTGAAACAACAATTTTAACCAGAAATTACAAATCTCCACCAAATCCAAGTAGGAACTATGCTAAAAAGGGGAAATAAAAACCTTGGAAACATTATGAGACTGAATATCATGATAGTATTGTCCTAACAAAATGGAAACTGTCTAATTTGGAAGGATGTTTTGTAAAAGTTTGCCATCACACACTGAATTCTGTAATACTGTTCTATGTGTGTGGTTGCATGTGGTTTATTAGCTTCAAAGTCCTGTTTAGGATTATCTTGTGAGACATTAAATTGCAAAACTGATGGACTCCATAGAAGAGGTAGGTCTTAAATAAAAGCCAACTTGATCTCAAAGGGACAGTCTATGGTAAAAGAGGAAAAGTGTTCAGAAGAAGCATTTCCAGATAAAATTTTATTTGCATTATTAATAGTTATGCATAAGTGATGAAAGAGGAGTTAAAGATAAAATATATGTGGCAAATAAGCTACCCTGTGCAACATGGTTGAGGGTCCTCTGCTTAGAAAGCTATTTTTCAGTCTTCATGAGTGTTTCTTAAGATGCTTTAATTTTTCATAAGCATGAGTACTTCATCTATTCTTTTGTCAATGTCTACTCATAAAAAAAAAACAAAGGCTTGATTTCAACAATATTTACTGTGTCCCACATTAAATGCAAGCTAAGTTTTACTACATTCCAGATATTATATGATGGGTTAAATAGCAAGAGAACACTAGTAGGTCATGTTGTTTTTAGTTGTCATTCTAATACCCTGACTTGGCCATCAAATGTTAATGGCCGTTGTCTTCTGTACAACAATGACTGTATGCTCTAATTATTTTGTGGTGCATTACAGTATGTACATTAATACTTGCATCATGTTTTAACAATCTGAATTTTAGTATTAAGATCACAGTACTAAATTATCAATGCCATTAACCAGTAGTCTTGATTTACTATGCAAATTTGGTTATAAATTAGGCCTGATCCATAATCCATTGAACTCTTGCTAAAACACTGAGACTTCTGTGGCTGGACCTGGCAAATGAGAGGGAAATTTTCTCACATTTTTCTTTCTGATGACTTCAATACAGTTTTGGTCAAGTGTGAGTAAGTGACGCTTTCGCAAACAAAGCTGTGATGTTTTGGGGGTTTTGTTTGTTTTCATTGAGTTTAGCATCAGAAGGCATGGACTATCCCACCAGTGTGAGAACTAGAAACGAAATAGATGTGTCCTTATTCATTCCACAGTTAGAACAAAAGGGCAGCAAGCTAGCAGTGTACTTGCCAAAGTAAGTGACAAATACAGATGTTTAGTAGGAATAGAAAATATTGCTGACACAACTCATGGCCAAAATAACATGGTCTGCATTTTAAATAAGGGAAGAGCAAACCCTTATATTCTAATTGGGCATTATCTCCTTAAATTCAGTTTCCCCTTTTCACTCACCTATGTCACTTTTGATAATAAAGCTTAACCTTGCCCACCAGAAGTTAAGAAACTGTTTTATCCTCTCCTGAAACATTTCTGCAGTGGTGTGCAAGGTACTAATTACACTACTGCTTATGAAAGGCATTCTTACACCCACTGCGTAGGTATCATTCAGTTTGGACCCAGATGATTTGCCCAACCAGTGTGTTTGTAGACTGCTTCTAAAAACAATTTCACTATGAGACCAGTGGACTTTTTACAGTCTAATTTTGGCCATATATGAGGGTTACTTAAATACAGAGATAACATTAATCTGTCAGGAGCAACAAGTGCTGGCTGTGTTTAAGACCAGGAGCTTAGCATTCCTGTAATCAAAATGTTGTTGCTGGACATGAGTAATACAGTATGTGATCATTTCTGAACATTAAATCTAACCTGGATTGGGTTCAGCTCTGCTACATGATATGATGTTGCCTCACATGGCACTGTTCTACTCCTTTGGTCCTTGAAGATATGGGATAGTAATTAGCAAGTACCTCATTTAATTGGCAGGAGTTCATATAATACCAGCTTGTGCCCTCATGATGCTTGCGTAAATAAGTGTTTCTATTTCTGTAGACAGTAGGCATTTGGATTTTTTAAACTATAACTGCCTGGGCTTAGTATTACAAATCATGAAACATTTTGTTTATGCATTATAAATAGTGCTATCTATTTATAAATCAAAGGCACTGTGTTCTCGCTCTATTCCTAGGAGGCCTTTGGTTGTGTTAGCATTACCCACACACGTGTTTCCATTTTGTTGCCCGGGAAGCTAAATAGAAATATACGACTCTTAGCTGGCCTCATTAATGAAACCATAGGTACAAGTTGGGTGCAGGATCTAAAGGAGTCACTGAAAAACATAATAAGATGTGAAGGGGGTGGGGAGGAAACAACCCCAACAAACTGAACTTATTTTAAATTTTTGAATAACGTCATTTATGAGAAGCAGTGCAGGGTTTTATTTAGGGAGGTGGAAGGAAAACCCCGAGATGGCAGAAGATTCCTAAAGGGTGCGAAACAGTTCAACTCTATCCCGCATAGTCATGTGGGGACAATTTATTCTCATCTTGAAGGAACAGGAAATATTTTAAAGTTAATTATGTTTCTACCACCTTTCTCTTCCCTCCTGTCATGCTTACAGTCAAAGGTGAAAGCGTACCCTTCCTCCCCAGTGACTGGTACAGAAACTACATCAGAAGCAGAGAGATGAGGAAAGGAAGAAGAGTGGAATGAGATCAGCTCTGTGGTTTGCGACAGCCTATAAAACTAGAACAGCCTTCACAAAAACCAGAGCCAGATAGAACTCGTAAAAAGCCAGTAATCTCCTCTAAATATGGGCCAGTTGGCAATCTTGTTCTGTGGTTGTCATTACAATAGGATATCTGGCTGCAAATCAACAGATGATTTCTCATAAACTTGTATACACAAACAGTAGAGAAACATTTGTTGCTGTTTCTTTCAAGCCTTATGGCCTGATTTATCCATCTGTGTGACAGTCCCTGGCCCACTGGTCTTGCAGTTTGAAGGCAACTGCAGATTCTAATGCAAAGAAGTTGGTGGAGTAACTGGTATTGGTAACTGTTTTGCTGCTTCCCCCTTAAGACTGAGACCTGGCAAGTATCTCTTCTGCTAAACTACCTTTGGCACTTACCTTGTTCATCTGGGTAACATAGTGTTAACCCAAATCATGAATTTGAATAGTTAATATCAATAAAAGTGGTGTAGTAAGCAGAAACACCACTTTGCTTCAGTGTGTTACAACTTTTATTTCTGAGCCCACTCCTTTACATGCTATCATATGTAAAGTGCACCCCCACCAGCATGCTATAGTGTGTGGCTTGCTCCAGAGTGTGCTCTATTACCCACATAGCTGTAGGCGTAAGCTATTGCAGGCGCCTCTGATGCAGTCCTAACATAATAGACGTGATGACCCCGGGGTCTTCTTTAGCTCTGTTGAGGGTAAAGTACCATTTGCTGTCTATGTAAACTATATACATGACTGCTCCCCCCTCTGCATGTCAGACGGCTGCAGAGACCCTGCCTTTAATAGGCAAGGTTAGAAGGATCGAGTGTGGCACATGGGCTGAGTCTTCCTTTTTATAAATCGGTAACAATAGGGTGTTGACAGGCCTTGAAGCCTAGACAGGGTACGAGGGTCATCACGATAAGGGAGGATTAGTGTATATAATTTGCCAAATATGGGGCTAGGCACTAGATGGGTTTTTGTGCACATGGCAGATTATCTACAGTGGCTTTGTGGCATGCAGCTTAGCTGCTGGCTATATTTATTAGCAAATTCTCCACTGCTTCCAGTGTGAAGAACTATATGCTAAACAGGAAACATATGCAAAGAAAGTTTCGGCTTACATTTGGACTGAAGGATAAAAATGGAGTGTGCTATTTATGTCTTTAAGTATAAATACTTTTCAGTGTTCCGTATCTGTTTTTCCCCAAAGATTTTCACTTCAGAGATTTTGTATGCGTCTTCATTCTTTGTAAATAAAGCTGTTTCTAACTTAATTCCCTAGAGGATATAGTTATCCAGCCCAAAGATCAATGGTCAACAGAAAATATAAAGAGCCCCTAGATCAGATCTTTGACTGCTTTGTGGTAGATAGCTAAACTGCCCACCTTAAAATGTTAAGAGAATGATAAATGCTGTAAATTCTTGGTTGTGGGGAAGAAGAACTTGTTAACCCCACAGTTACTGGAAATAGGTATGGTCAAAATCTGACAACATTGCTGTGTTGTAAACTGTATGAGTTCCTTAAAAGAAAAACAAGAATACAGGGATTTAGCCAATTCTTGCAAGTCTTCTTCTAATTGGAATTTCACTGCCTGTGTTAATTTGCAGTTTGGGGCAGAGTTCAGACTTTGATCTTCCGAGTGATACTATGCCAGTTGATGGCAATTTGTACAAATGCTTAAAAATCAGTATGCCAGCAGTTACTTTTTTCTTTCTGTTTACTTGAAGGTTTTATTTATTTCTTTAAAGTCAAGTGCCACAGCCCCTGTGTGCTTGCCTCCTCAGTACCTTGATAAGCTCACCCATTAACCAGAAGACCCAATGTAAGTAGAGTTTTGCAAGTCATTTGAGGATGCAGCAAAAAGGCATAATTGACTTTTTAGTCCATTTTTAGAACAAGCTCTCTCAAGACCTTTCTTCCCCCCTCAGAGGAACAGTTCCCACTGCGCTGTAAGTGACAAGACTGTATGCATTACTTTATTTTGATACTGACATTTAAACAATAAAATAAAGCCATTTAAACAAATAGTGGTGCTTTAAGTGTCTGAGCTGTCAAGATATCAAATTATATAACTTGGAAAAATCAGAATTCATGGTTAATGGTATGCACTTAACACAAAGGGTCGCTGGAGTACTAACCAGATATATATTCAGCCACCATGTTGGAGCTAGCAGGCTATATTCCTTTAGATAGAATTTACTATATTCACTTAAATGGACTTGACTCTGGTGCAATCACTGTATTCAAATGTCAAAAAAAAGAGAAAGAGGATGTCACATAGGGTCACAAATTATGTTGGATTTTGACAGATTGTAGCCTTGCTTTACAAGAGCAGTAACATCTCATTTGTCACCGTTTGATCTGTAAGTGCGGGAATGAGAGCGGAAGGCCCTCCATCTCCACCGCAATTTAATCGCTCTGAGGCCAACAGTGGCAGCTAAAGCCACCTGCCCATGCACTGTACTGCTGATCTGTTTTAATTTAATCGTCCGTCAGCTGGGATGAAAGCATAAATCGTCTCCCTTTGATCTGCAAACGGTGGGGTTTTTTTGTAAGGCATGGTGCAGAATCAGGGAGACAGTTTGCACATTTAGTGCAAAATAGACAACACATGCTTGAAAAGCTCCTGAGTGATATTTCACTGTAGTAGCAAAACGAAGGAGTTGCTCTTTTAGTAAATGGATAGGACACAGTGTAAGGTTTTTTTAAAAGCATGTTGTAGGGGAAATTACTGATTCATAATGTGTTCATTATTCAAGTTTGAAAAGCCAACCTCTATCCTTAAATAACTTCAACATCTTTAAAAGTCTGAAGAACCGTAAATCACCTTGTTTACAAACGAGGGGGGGGGGGGGAATGACATAAGAAATCCTGTGAGCAGTGTATTGGGCATGTCATTTAGTTATATTATTGAATATAAATGAAAAAGTGATAATCTTCAAGAAAACAGAAACAGAACACAAAGTAATTTCTCCATTGGAAAACTTTGCTCTTTCCTGGTAATTGTTCGAACTTTCATATAAGGCCAAAATGTTATTTGCACATCAGATTTGGTTGGTAAGCAGACCCCTGCTTTCAGCTGTACTAACTGAAATATTAACACCCTTCCATGGAAAGAACCAGCATGAATGCAACTGAAAGTAAAATGGTACCATTTGGACAAAATCTTTCTCATTATTGTGTTTTCTTGCAGGGTAGCTACTGAGCAAAAACCCCTGATTGCATTGCACTTCTCCCTCTCAGCCCCTTTTCCCAGCCCTTTGCTTGTGCTTTCTTAGGTGTCACACTTGGCCTCTGTGTTGAGGTACATCATTCATAATTTTGATACTGTCCATTTGTGACAAGAACCATCTCCTTTAGCTCCTTGTCAGTCCAAGCCAGGTCAATCTTTAAATCTGAAGTAACACAGTACTGCCAGTTCAAATTCCTGATTGCCAGTATGAAAATCAAAATTTCACAAACTTTGCCTGAAATTCATACAAACTGAAGAGTTGTATGTATTCAGTGTCATTTTTCTGACTGGGATTGGAGATGTGAACTGCCCAGTGAGATCTTTGGATACCATTCCATCAGTGCTAAGGCTAGACTGTGGTCAGATGCTGGAACTTGGAAGTTTCTTTCCTAGAAGCAAATGCAGTGTGTTTTCTTGACTTCTCAGCAAAGAACACAAGCCACAGCCTGTAAGACACCCCTCACACACCCTTTTTGAGTGGCTAAACAAGTTTTTATTTGCCAAACAAACCTGCAGAGTTTTATTTGAGAATGTTTTCCATCTTCATTATTTGTAGAAAGATTTTAGTATTTGGCAAAGGATTCTGTCTTGGGGTAAAGAAATGTTTATGCCTTTTCTTGTAAAATTCCATTATGCCTGTGCTGGAATGCAAATATTGTTTGCTTTTGTCCTTCTTTTGCTTTCATTCCTCATGAAAATTTTGTCAGGCTGACAATATCATAAATAATTAAGGAGTTGCTGTGGTCATGGAGTGGGGAGGAAGAGAGAATCAGGCTGCTGTCTCCCAATGCAGATTCAGCTTATGGACCAGCTGAAACTTGGCCACTTTGAGAGCAGTAGTTTGGTCTAAAATACACAAGCGTGTTTTCTGGGCAAGGGAAAAAGAAAGAGGACAGGGTAAAAACTTATTCTTATCCCCAAAATTGACCTCTAGGACTGATCTAGAACCCTGCAGCATCAGCTGACACAGTATGGGACCAAGGGCAGAGAAATTGACCAGACTATTACCAGCCCTACTAGCTGCCCATTGTTTCATCTCTATAAGCTAAGGTGATGGGGATGCTCTGCTAGCAGTCGTTGATGTGCTGTTCTGAAGTTTAAGTGTTGAAAGGTTGCAAACAATGCAACTGAAAGAGAAAAAAATTCTGTACTTGCAAATATTACAAGTTGTTTTATCTTAGTTTCAGAAATGCATCTGGAATGTTGTAGAGGTGAGCAATAGCAAGAGGATATTACTTTGCAAAGTTGAGCATTATTTGTCTGATTTTCTGTATAAAGTCTGATGCAAGATAAAGCAAAAACTAAGGTTGGATGAACTGTCACCAGTTCTGATGTCTCCTAACTTCTGACTTACTGCCTTTGCAAACCAAACCTGCAGATGGCTATGCAATGTTTGTTAAGTGTTTTAGTTGGAGTAATGAAGTGTGAAGACACGTGCTCCCTATGTATTGTAAATGATGGTGACAGTTATCTTCAGTCATGTGTAGGTAATGATAACACAAACAGCAGTAAATGCCATACAGCCTTATACTGAACCATCATCTAATCAGTTCCAGGAAGGTTTATTTAAATACATTTAAATAAAAAGCAGTTTAAACTAGCAAAAGATGACGATTTAATTTTCAGAGTAAATTTTTATCTGAGGTAAAATTATTTTGCAAGTTTGAATAGGTTATTTTCTATTCCTACCAAATTCTAGTCTCCATGATGATGCTTAATATGCATGGGGCATTGCTCTACTGAATTTATTAGTGAGCTGATAAATTAGCTCTTAATTTTGGAGTACTGATAAACAAAGGCACTCTTTCTAATCCCATTGCAGCCACTGGCAATGCTGTCACTGAGCTACTGGATACAGGATGAACCTCTTAGTACTAAACCATAGCATCCTTAAAAGATATTTCCAACAAGTCTGACTGTTTAATTCCAGCTTTATGAGAGATGATGTCAATATAGTTTTGTATCCCCTTTATACATCCAGGTTTTTTCTCTCATGCTACTTTGGGTATTTTGATTAGCTTTTCTGTTGGAATTCTGAACTCCATTACACTGCAGTCAGTTAAGTACAAATACAAACCACATCATGCTGCTATCAATACAGTCCTCTCTTAAAACTCCAGCACTTACAATAAACACCAATAACTCCCTCCTGATAGAGTCCTTGTATCTACTTAGACTAAGTAGTATAAGGAAAGTGAAGGCAAAGACACAAATGATATACAACATATGATAGGTTTGTGGAAGGTGCAGTAACAACTAATGAGTAGGGAGGAAACCGTTCAAGAGCATTGCTAGTTATTTACAGGCTCTCACTAGTTCATTTGTGTTGCATTTGTGATGTTTTTTGCCACAGCGTGTTCTTGTATTCATTCATATTGTATTCTTTCTGTGGCAATGTCACTTTTGACAAAGGTCACCAGAAATCCTATCTGTTACAAAAACCAGAAGCAATGCTAGAAGGATATGGCCATGATGCCTTGATGACAAAATGATAGCACCAGTGTCTTTATTTTTCCTTATATTTCAGTGATTTCAATGGATGAGACATCCATTTTACATAGTCTTCTTTAATGTGAGTGTAGTTCAGCATACATGGTGAGTTGTGGTGGCACTATTATCTACTAAATTCCGTATATACATGGGGAAGAGAAGGCTGCGTGGAGACCTCATAGCAGCCTTCCAGTAGCTGAAGGGGGCCTATAGGGATGCTGGGGAGGGAC
>JANRGW010010873.1:0-17303 GCA_024733675.1 Psilopsiagon aymara
CTGACATAAAAAGATATACATTTTTAATGCTTAGCTTACAAACTATACTAGCAATGGGACAGCATAAGTTCCTAGTGCCATAGACAGTCTTTTCTGCTTGCTTAGCAGTAATCAGCAATAACATACTCAGCTAAGAACTGTTTAGAACTGCAACTCCTCCTCCCATGGAAAAAACAATTCTTCTCTAAATGGCACTGATAATGTCCCATTTTATGTCTTGTGTGCATATGTATACACGTGTGTACATTTAAAAGAAGTCATCATTTTAATTTTTGCAATGTGTCAGAAGTGTTAAAAAATTCTGCTAAAGACTTAAACGTCAGGGGGAAAAAAAAAAAGTTACCAGAAATATCACTAAGTATCTAAAACAAAATCTGAGAAGTGAAAACAAATTTCAACATTTTAAAAAAAATAGTAATAACAATCTGAAGTCCTCCTGTCGTGGTTTAAGCTGTAAATCAGCCACACAGTTTGTTAACCCACCTCCCCCTCCCGAACCCAGGACACCTCCTTAGCAAGATGGTTATGCAGGCACTAAATACCAGGTGAACAGACCACACAGAAGTCCAAGCCAGATGCTAGACAGCCAGTAGCTCGAGAAGCCCCCATGAAGTGCAAGGTGACAGTACTTTCCCCAAGCTATTCCATATTTTGCTGTTAAGCCCTGTGCTGAGGTCTTGGTTCAAGGCAAATTTTAATTAAACACAAACCCCATCTCTGGCAAAAACGCAAGTGTTGCTTAGACTTTAGTGTCACCCAAAAATCAATGAAGCAAGTTCTCTTCATAGTTTCCTGGAGATATCCTCTACAATAGGTCCATTGCAGCCACCACCAGCTGTGGAAATGTTGCTGAACTTCTCTGCTCAGTAGTTGAAACCTCTCTTGCTCTTGTTTTGTGACAGCTCACCTGCTACAACTTTCACTGTCCCCGTGCTCGTAGCAAAATAAAGTAAATCCACCAGCATTATAAAGCTCACATTATCCTACTTTCAGTTCGCAAGTTATATATAGCTTAAGCTCAACACTACTGGTTTTGATATAGCCTCTTTACTCCACATTCAAAGGTAATGGGTTCTTCTATTAAAGTCTCATCAGACATCTATAAATGCTACAGTTGCTTTAGACTACATCATACGAAGGGAAGAAAGAGGGAGAGACTGACAAATCTTAAAGAGCTTATTATTAATACAGGGAGAATTTCCTTTGCTTGTTGTGATGTGTTTTATTGATGTACTCACCATGGCTTAATTTAGATTAAAAAGTAGGAAGATTATTGTTTCCTAAATTACAAGTATCATAAATAAACACTAGGAGAGAAATTCTTGTATTTATATCCCAGAGAGATATGCCAAACTATCTACAAATAGGCAGGCTAAAAAGAAAATTAGAGTACCTGTAGGTTCATTGGTAGTCTGCCTATGTTGTACTGCCCTTGACAAACACAACTCTAGGTTTTCTTTAATTTTGATTCACTGCAGTGCTGGCACTACATTGTGTCAGGTTATGCCGGGTCACATCTCATCTGTGATGTGACACAACATGACATAACTCAATGTTATGCAATGCACAGAATAGGCAGGTGCCCACAGGAAGCATATACTCCATGACTACAAGCAAGTTGTTTGGCACAGCAGGTACAGCACTCTGAGCCACTCTGCACATCCATTGATGTAGATAATTAGTATACAAAACAATGCTCTGCAATATGCTCATTCCAACTCAGTTCTTCTCTATAAACTATACCCCTACAAATATTTATGGGGCTTGTTGGCTGAGATTATTCTATGTTTGGGTGCTATGGTTTTATAGAGTGAAATCACCTACCTCAATAAACCATGTTACACCTTCATTTGGGACACAGTATTCAAACATTAGTATACAAATGGGTTGAAAGGGCATCACCTAAGTAGATTCTACATTTTGCTTTGATAAATCAGTCTTTCTACAATGTTTTCACAGGCTGAACCTAACATTTATAGGCAGAATAGTACACACTTTACTCCTGAGAAGGCCACCCAGCCTGTCAAGTGAAGTGTTAATGGTTACCTCTTTATGGTGAGAACCAGCTACACTACAATTCACTACAGAAAAGCCTACCATGAAACAGAAAACTTTGCCTGCTTCTGCAAACTGACATATTGTGGCTTACCATAGGAATAATTTTACCTTTTCCAGTTGTTAACTGACAAAAACTTCTATGGCACCTTTCACAATAAGTTGTCATTTGCTTTGGTTTTAATTATTATAAAGATCCTCATGGGTTAACATAGCTCATGGTATTTTGATGAAGGTCTGCCAATCTTATTTTTCCTAATCTATACACTGGAAAGCATATTATAAACCCAGGCAATCTCAAGCCAAAAAATTACCAGAAAACCCTACCCATTTCTCAGTTTAGAGGCAGTTACTATCAAGTTTATTTTAAGTCAATTATTTTTATTGGAAGTGCCAACAAAAAGAATGGTGTGGAACACTATTCTACATTATATATTATTAGCTACCATACGAATAGTCATTTTAAAGATATACAAATCTTCTTTCCAGTCACACAACCATAAGACACTACAAAGTTGTTTGCTCATGCAGCTCTCCAAGTAAAATATACAGAAGATACTGAGAGTTCCTGTGACCCCCCAAAAACCTTTTATCACCTATGTGAACAAAGGACTAAGGGTAATGCACTGGTCTGGAAAGACACCAGAAGGCATCTCTTGCCTCCACCCATGCTATGCAGATTCCTCTCTGCCTCTGAAGATATTTAATCAGAGGAAAATGATCCTGAGCTGTAGGAGCAAGCAAGGTTTAACACCATTATGAATCTGAGCAGCTCACATATGCAACAGCACATTGTCAGCAAGCTACAGGTGTGCATAAGACAAGGCAGGAGAAGCACATGTGTGACTGCAAGGGGAAAGGGCGATAACAGCCCAAATCAGTAAGCATTCAGCCCAAGGTGCCCTTGTTTTATATTTAGGTATTCCTTGCCTATAGTTTTAAAAGCATGTGTGCAAAATGAGCAGCTTTATTTTGCCCTTACAGGAGAGATGTTCTCAGCCAGCCAAAGGAGGATAATGTACTGTAGACTGACAAGGGCTGCTAGGCTCGATCACCACAAGTGTTTCAAACTGTGGGAGAGCTAAACAGAGTGAGAACGTTTTATTTTTAAAAAGCCTGGCAAACCATGCTCCCCATATAGCTCACTTCCTCCCAGAAACTTTTCCTAAAATATTTTTGTTTGATATTTTGATCCAAGTCCCTATCAGATCCAAATCCAAGGCTCCTGACATCTGCTCCCATCCCTTCTGCTTCGCTGGGCAGGGAAGAAGTTAAAGCCTTCTAAAGAGGTAACTGCTGTCTCTGCAACCTGCTGGCAAACATGCTTGGGGTAGTGACAGTGGTCTGCTCTTGACTGTCAGCATTATCAGCTACTACCCACTTCCCTGAGATACAGCCCTGCCTTATGCTTGGAAAGAGTAACCCTTAACACTACATTTTAACAAGGATGATCCTGTTTAAAGGCGGCTTTTTGTACATAATACTTGTGCTGTAGAAGAACACAAAAATAAGCATCAGCATTACTGGCACTGGAAGCAATGCATATAATCATTTGCCCAAACCCTTCTCTTACTAATAGACACTGATTTCAGTCACTTTTTGTCTAGCCAAATTTAACTGTTTGAGCTGGCATTTTTATGCTAGGTATATGTTTTAGAGACAGATGCTTTGGAGACACTTCAGCTCAAAAAAGTTGAGGCATTTCTGTGAGGGGAAATGCATTGCCTTGCCCAAGATAACAGCTACACTTATTCTTGCCAAAGATCCTGCCACTATTCAGAGTGGAAACTTGAGATTGACTGGAAGCAGGGGTAGTTCTTGTTTAATATTACCCATTTGACTTTGGCCAGTTAGAGATGTATATCAGAAAAAGTTTAATATCCCCCCTGACCCTTTTTTTAATCTTCTAAAAAAGAATTCTGTTGAGCTTAAGGGTGCAGGACTAAAAGAAGTTGCCACCAGGAGATGCTGCCCCCGTCTCCAAGACTGGGCTGGGCACCCAGTGCAAACCCAAATTCAAGCTGTCAATGCTCTTCAGCCAATCAAGTAAAAGAGGGGCTGGGGAACATCTGAGTAGACAGAAACTAAGAGCGGGCTAAAACAGGAAAGAGGCAGGAAAAGAAAACCCAATCAAGAGCAGGTGAAATGCTTAGTAGCAGAAAGGATGGAAAAGCTTCTGGATAAATCTTCTCCAGACCCCAGAGCCAGGGGCTTCCCCAGAATATATCACACAGCTATAGGTAAAAACCATCCCACAAGTGAGATGTGATGTGCTTGGGTTTTAAACTCACAAAGAACACAGTTTTTCCACAGAAAAGCCCACATGAAAGAGTTTAGAGCATTGATGATTGTCTTCTTAAACCATGGGATTTCTGTTTCTCCCTCCTTTTCACAGAAACATCTGTCTTGCTGAAACTCCTGCCTCCCTCACATCATCCTTCCAAACATTTACCCTATCGAGTACCGCAAAGTATGTGATCAAACCAAATCATAACGTATACACACAAAAAGGCCACTACACGTGTAAACAATTAAGGTCACAGGCATTTTCTGATTTTTGAATCCCAGGCACTGAAAGCTTTTTATGCTCAAAGCAATGTGCAAACATACGATACGCACACGCAAAAGTCTCCCCCCAGGATGGGGTGTATTTGGGAGCAGCATCCTACACAGAGGCAAAGTCTCAATGGAGTCTGTGGGAGCTGTGGTGCTCAGCACTTTTGAAAAACAGAACACTTACATTTAGACTCCTAAATGAACTTCACAGACTAAATTTAGCCTCCTATTTCTGACACCAAATTTAAAAAAATAAAAAAAAAATCATATGAGACTCCAAATTTAGAACTGGGTACCTCCACATAGTTATTTCAAAGTGAAATGTAAACCTTGCACTTCGGCCCACATTCCTATGAAGTTGACTTCCAAAAGAGGAACTGATCAAGCATGGAAGATTTTAAAAGGAAAATAATAATCCAGACTTGCTTATATGAATTCCTTGTATCCTGTTTTACTGCTAGCTGTCAGCCAGTTGATTTGGACCTCACTTGCAGCCCCCTTACACTGTTTGCAACTCCATCAGCTCAGAGCCAGCTATAACAAACTCAAGATTTTGCAAAATTTCCAACTCGATATCAGATGCTAAATCATGCTTCCAAAGGGAAAAGTGACAGTTAAAAGTTTCAGTTCCAGCAGTCATCAGGGGTAACGTTCCTAAACCCATGCTAAAGTTTTACACACCTTTCTAATTTGACCCATATAAAATATCACTGTGCAAATATTTTCCATTTGCAGAAGTCACCTGCTCCTGACAGCTTCTCAGGGAATTTTTCTTAGCATGTAATACAATCTAAACATGTGTGTTTCATTAAGCCAGGTTATATCAGGTCGTGACACCTGACACAGTATATCCCAACATAATCTAATGTGATGCAAATCACTCATTACAACAAACCTAACACACCGAAATCCCATCTTTCCTCCCACCTCACAGACAGATGCAGCAGGTAAAGTGTCTATATTGTCATACATGGCCAGGTGAGCACCTGTGTTTTGATGCTATTTCAAGGTATTTCAATACACCTCTATTTCAGTGGTGGCCACAGCTACAGTCTTAGTTTGCTGATACTGGTGATGGAAAAAAGGGAAGTTTTATTACCTAGAGAATATTTCCTAATTTTAGCTAACATAAGCTTTAGCAAAAGGAAAAGTGCCATAAATATTATAGCATGCTCATAAAATTCAATACAAGTCCAAAGCTCAGTAAAAACCAGCTTGGTGAGGCAGAGGAACAGGTGGGAGACCAGACAAAAAGATTGGTTGTCCCAGGAGGTGAACTCAAGCCTTGCTGCAAATCCATTCCCATAGAGGCCAGATTTCAGGTTCTCCTACCTCAGCTAAAGAAATAGAAATTGGTAATTCTGCATTACTTCATCAACAATACCTACCTGAGGATGATCAGCCTCTTTTACCAGCTCTTCTGCTTCTCCCTGCATAAAATAGGGCAGGCAGAAGGAGAGATAACCTTAGTGTAGGTTACCTCCTACAATAGCCATGCTCCCATCATTTGGAAGCAACACAAAGACCTGAATACACCATTCAGTCTGCATAGCATTTCACCTACATGCAGTCCTCAGAGCTGGCAAAATTATTCTTGGGGTTTTAAAGCAGGCATTGAAAATCAGCAGTTCTTCCATAAATATTAAGCTATCACACTCATTATGACAAAGGCATCTGCTGAAGGCGACTATTTGTCTGAACATCCCACACAGCGTAGGTAGAGCATGGGTTATGTTAAGAGCCTGTTGTAGGATGCAGTCTTGTATCATTTTATAAAATATGGATTTTACATCCAAGGGGTAAGCTTAATATCATAAATTTTAACCATAGTCAATAATTGCTGATTTTTTTCAGTTCTGTCATTTTAAAGTTGTCTACTTATCTAGCAGAACTGCAATGAGTTGAATTTAATTGCTGACAGATTTGTAGTTATAGTAATAGGAGTATCTTGTGAACTACCTATAAAAGGACACTTACAACACCAGGAAAATAATATCCCTTCACACTGAAACAAATAATTACTTGTGATGTGAAAATATGGACTCCCACAGACTTATAATTTTTACAACTCTGCTTACAATCTAGATTATTTCAGCTGAACTGGCTTTAAACTCAAATTCATGATACTGTAGGTACTCTAAATATGGCTTGAACATTAATTCAATAATGAGATCAACAATTACACTTAAAGATTACTTAGCACTTCAGCACTGTGAGAAAATTCCTTTTGATCACCTATATTGTTCTATTCATTATTTTCTTTGATGATTAAGACTGAAATTCTCATTAAAAAATAATAAGATGGAGTATAATATTTAAACCTTATTACAAAATACATTAACAAATCAGAGCACCTACATTAAAAAGAAAACATTACCAATATTTGATGTTTGTCTTTACCATCTAGTCGCATTTTTAACATCTATAAAACTTTTGACCCCACAACCATTGCAGTATCCAGAAATGCCATTTTTTGCTCACCAGACCCGCATGCAGGCCATTTTGTTGCACATCTTTGTTTCCTTCTTTGCGTGGCCTACAGAAAATAAATTACCATTTGCAAACCACAGTGTAAATTCAAGAGGTGAGTTCTGGGAGACATTTTAGTAAGCAAGGAGAAAGCAGTTATTTGACTTGGAGATTTCAACACTATTCTAAGTTGGGGGAAAAATGGCATGAAGACATTGTGCTAGGCAACAGCTCATGTAAACATTTCCTATGACAGTCTTTCATCATATATAGGAACATTTACACTGCCAGATCTTGTCTTCTTTAAAAATGTCAGCTCGGTAAGTTTGATGCACATGTGCTCCTTCTGTAAGTGTCTGCTCAGGCAGACAGTTTACTAATTTGTGGCTCAGTAAGCCTTTCACTGCACCGAGCACCTTGAGGTTAGCACATCTCTAATCATTATTTGATAACAGAAATCTGTAAGCATCACATCCCTGGTAACAAGAACATTGTATCTTAGCAACCAGCCTTGATATTCAAACAATTTCATTAAAGCGTAGCACCTCTTAGCAGGTGGGTGAGCTCGGGTGTTGATAAACATTTATAACATGATCAACCATTGTGTTTGCCAACACTGTAATCATCATGACAAATTTATGAATTTGTTTACAGGCTCTTACATACCAACCTAAGTAGGTAAACTACATTATAGCACACTTCTTTATCTATAGAGGCGCATTCAGAGATTTGATGCTTCTTTAAATTGAACATATTGGGTAAAAGGTTAGCAGATGAACATCACATGTCACTGTAAAAATCACCATTTAAATTAAACCACAAAGGATGTGTTAGAGCAAGGGCAAGGATTATATTTCACCCCCAGGAGAGCAAGGAAATTTAAAGTTGAAATTGTCTGTAATGTATCCCCAGACCCCCAGCAGGGCATGTATGTGGACATAATGCCCCAGCCCCATACATAAGAACCTCACCATCACAGGGAAAGCAGCAGGAATTAGAGGGTCACTGTCACCCCACGACAGGGAGACATGGCTTCCTGGCCCCATCCAGAGTATGACAATGCTGCCAAAGATAACCCATCTGCCTCAGGCAAGCAGGGCTCAAATCAAATACCCTACATCATATCCATACTAAAGGAAGATGGCACACTGTAAAGTAAGCAAATCCATCATCCTATTTTGGAAATGCGGCTTGGACATCCTCAGTCACACTCAGCAAAAAAGGCTCATATATCTTTTTAAGTGGAAGCATTATAGACCAGATAGGCCAAATTTTGCTTATAGAAACATAGGAAATCTTTCAGTTTTGGGTTACAGAGCCCTGTCCCTTGTTATTCCAAGAAAGCTCGTCATAATGGTCTTCATAAACTATTTAGCTTCAGTTTTTAACCCCAAAAATTCCACCGGAATCTTTTTTGCAGAACCACTCCTAGTATAATCTCAGGTCTCCTAATCTAGGGTCTTATTTATGGCTCCTTAATATTTGTTTTTTTCTAGTGCCAACAGTGTCATTAACTGAGCCCACTCAATCCTTCTTGGTTTTCTCATCCACCCCTTCTCCCACCCCTCCCTTTCTCACCCTCTTCATCCCACCCAAAGCAGTCATGACCTCTCAGTCTTCATTGTTGCTAGGCTAAACGAATTGTGCTCTTTTATGGTTGTATTACATCAACACAACCCTGTGGAGGGCAATAGATTTGCTCTTTTGTAACCAAAAGCAGCATTTGATCTCATGAGTTTAAAATGGAAATATCCTTCCATGACTGTTACTTTCTAAAATCATTTCCAGTGCTCTATCACTATCCAAACGAGCAAGAGGAAGAAAAAGCGGACAGAAAGTTATATGGTCAGCCCAGGATCAGAACATTTCAATGCTTTGTTTGTAATTTGATGTGACAAAAAAAGTCACTCAAATACTTTTGAGGGCCAAATTTTGCACAGTGTTTAAGTTACCAACCTAAATTATGAAATTGTTTATCTTTGTAAATCTATCTAGAAATGTGACAGACTCTTCACTATTTTCTCTGTAAGTAGAAGCCACCCTTAATATCTCACAGGGTTCTCCAAGACAAAAGACACTCAAGCACTATATGATACTTCCTCAGTGGATATTAGACCCAGGTCCAAACACACTGTTGAATTTAAGATTTACAGAAGCTTACAACTACATTATGGAGACCAAGCCAACCTGTGGTTGAAAGGCCATATCTAGAAACTTCTAGACATTCCTTTATTTAAGAGCATAATGTCCTTGTAATATTATCTAGCAGTCAGCCACAGATATCTTTCCTCATTGCCATTCATGGGGGAGTACAAGTCAAGAGGCAAACGAAGGCAACAGGAACAGCAAAAATGTTTAAGGTCAATTGGTAGATAAACAATGAATATCATACTCCACCCTTATACCTGATTAATGGATATTTTACTAAAACAAATCAGAAGCAAAATGCTTAGAACAGTCATAATTCCTTGATACTTCAACCTAGTCTCCAAAATAATGACCTGTTCCCCTTTTCTGTAATTTGTTTGCACTAATTTTTCATGCAAACACAGTAATAGTCTTGCTAGAGCTGCATGCATGTTTAAAATTTACCAAAAGGTGGAAGACAAAATGCAAGTAAGACAAAAACAGGAATATGAAGTTTGTACCTTGTACCTATTGCATCCAAGGTAACACTATCGCATCACTGATTTCACACTGGGCATGCTACACCAGGCTATTAATCTACCTGAGATACCTGGAATTAAGTGAAGCATTATGAAATAGGTAACTGAAAGTCCCTTTTTCAAACAAAAGTCACTCACTGGGGAAAAAAAAAAAAAAAAAAAAAAAAAAGAGAGAGAGAAAAGAAAGAAAAACACATTGTATCATTTTAATTTCTTGTCTTTGTGGTTAACTTTCCTCCCATCACTAAGATCCGATGATAATCTATACGCTACAGCTGGGAAAGAAAAATCTATCTGACAGAGTAATGGGGTCCTCCTACACCCTTTTCCTTTAAAATGGCACTCCAGGTTTGCAAAGTTGGGTAAGTTTTACTTAAGTATCTCAAGACTTTTTTTCTAAAAAAAAAAAAAAAAAAAAAATCAGAAAAAAAACCCTAAAGACTACAGTGAACAACAGCAAACATTATATATACACACAACTTCAGATTAATTCCACACAGAAAGAGGAAAACTTGTTTAAAGCAGAAGACTAAGGCAATCCATATTCTCTCATGCAAAATCAGGATGCGAGTTTAATTTCCAGAAAGAGACCTTTTTTGATATCAGACAATATTGAACACATTAAAATTGACCAGCCACGGTTCTTCATGCTTCAGTTTAGCCTTCTGCAACATGGGATAACTATTTAAACCCCATATCCTCTCCTGCAAGCTAACATTTCCAAAGCATTTTTAACCTGAAAGTATTTTTGGGATAGCATCTCCCAAAAAGGCTGAAGAAATAGCATAAAGAACAGCATAACTGGCAAACAGAAGTCAAATTCATATTAGCTGGAAGAAATATTTTCACTCTATTTTTGCATAGCACAACAGTCTGATCTACAGAACGATGATGGCACTAATCAAGAAAGACATCTCTTTCTTCCCTTTCAGCTCTTTTCTCTTTTAGTACAAGTTTTTAGCCGTCAAAGAAGAGATATTAATGAAGATTTATAGTGCTATTAAAAGTTTTAAGTCTGGGTTAAAATTTTCAAATATAATTTGAAATGAGGCAGGTTTTGAAGAGACAATGGAAAGTTTAAAGTGGCTTTCAAACAGCAAGGACTCTCTTAGTCCACCCACAGAAAAAGACAGTATTTTGAGGTCTCGCTTCTTCAGCAGCCACAGATGGCAACTGCTCCACAGGACAGCTTAGTAAAGGTGCAAAGGTGAAAAGGTGCAAAGGTGCACATGCAATCAAAAGCTAGCAAAAAAAGTTCTCTTTCTGCCTATCTCATTTCCTAATACTCTACTACCCCAGCTTCTAAGTCTGGTTTGTCACATCTCTGCCTCACAGATGAAGTCACTTGACAGAGCTTACTTAGCCACACAATAGAGCAGGCAAGTATATATTGCCCAAGTCAGCAAGGAACAGTCTTGGGACTGATAATAAAACATGCTACTATAGAAGCGATAATCACTTAACACCACCATAGGCTAGTTAAATGTTATCCCTGTTACACAGTTTGGGAAAACAGACAAAGGTTGAGCCAAAGCTACATACAGTCACTCAACAGAAGCAGAGTTTGATCTCACTGGCTCCAGGTCCTCATTTTTATACCCAGATTCAGTGCCAAAAAGGGAAATGTTTCTTCAAAAGAGGCACATTTGAAATACTTCTGTGATTCAAACTCCAGCAAGCTCCTTCTTCCTGGGCCAGGAGCAGCAGAATGGGAAGAGCATTGTGAGAAACAGGGTTCCACTGCACCAGGTGGTTGTACATTTACTTGCAACTGGTATAAGATGCCACAGATGATGTCTGAAGATAAATATGGCCTCTTCCATGTTTAAACAGCATATTTTACCTTTTTAGCATAATACTAAAATCTTTTTTATTTTCATACTGTCAGTTCAGAGCTTCCTAACTTTTCCAGTGAAGAAGAGCAAGACAACTAAGGCTGTCCACACAGAGCACTTCAGGCAACCTCAGTCTGGGCCTTTGACAAAAATGCCACCACAAAGGATGGTAGAAAAATCTAACTCCACACAATTCCACTACACAGCAGCTTCTGAGAGTCCAAGACTTATTTTACAAACACTAAATCAAGTCTTTGGAAAATTTTTGCTAGTGTTCAGCTGTTGAAGTACCCATTCCAGTCCCAAACAAACACACTCAGTATTGAAGTCTTTCTACTGACGTATACTGCCCTGACATGAATTACAGAATCATAGAATAGTTTGGGTTGGAAGGGACCCTAAAGATCATCCAGTTCCAGCCCCTCTGCCACAGGCAGGGACACCTTCCACTAGACCAGGTTGCTCAAAGCTCCATTGAGCCTGGGCTTGAACAGTTGCAGGAATAGGGCACCTGGAATAGTAACAGTATGCCCTTTATTATTATAATAGTATTATAATAATAAAATACATCCTTTTGCTTGATTCCTAGCAGAGCATTTCATTCAAAACAAACACACACAAAAAGCACAAGAGCAAAAATTATGACCATAAGCCAGGTAAAGCTGAGTATCATAATGGTCTGAGACAACTTATGAACCACTTACTTAGTACTATCACACTAAGAGTGCTCTAACGAGAGGGGAAGGTGAAAAACACTTTGGATGTTCTGCTGAATCTCCCAGAGCTGTATGAATTTCCAAGCTTTAGTTCTTCCAAAGCCCATCCAACAGAATAATACCTTGCAGTGATCAGTTGAAATATGTATGGTTTTTTATTAGAAGCCTAATGAGAAATACGTATTGGTAAGTATGAGTGTCTATAAACACATTTATCTGTAGTATTTAGCCATTCAGAACACAACAGAAAGTAGTTTCAGCACAGCAGTGAATTTCATCTCTCCAGTGTGTTAAGGAAAAGGAAAAAAAAAAAAAAAATAGAGCTGCGTATGAACGTAAATCAGAGTGACCTTTACCATTTCTTTAACTCACAAAGAAAAGCTATCACATTTTAAGGAAAGAGTAGTCTCCATTAAGGGAAGAGACAATCAGCCCTTTAGGTCAACTTTAATTTTAAGACCAGAATATTAAATACTCCTTTTGATTATGAATTGTATTAAAGTGATTAAAATCTTCTAATAAAAAAAAAATCCTAATCCCAGACCTGCTGTTATATAAATATATATGTTTCACAGTGTCTCAGCGCAACTTAACATTTGTAATACAGTACATAATTTATTAAAAATGTAATCTAACTACATAATTTAAATGAATTGAAACTCAAATATACACTTTTACCATTCTACTGTCTGATATAAAAGAATTTCAGTAAAACCACTGATTGCTTTAGCCTTTTACATCTTGTCTGATCACATGACAAATTCTACAACATAAAAGCATCTTGAACTCAAGAGAACTTCATCAGAAATTGTAATAGATGAGTGACAAAAGCTACAGGCAAAAATCCTAACATTTTCCTGAAGTATCTGTGTTACTATTTATAAACACTTTTTCTGCTGCTGTAACACAAATAGAAAACATATGCAAATAGAAAAAACACCAATTGGGGGGGGGTATGTTTTAAAATTATCTTTGCATTATGTGGGATTTTTCCCTCAGATCACTTTAATAGTCTTCTGAGAGACAAGCTGCAATCCCCATTTGACTCATCACATTATGTGCTTGTATTAAGTTTTGCATTAAATCCCAGTGCCATCTATAACTTACTACTAATATCTTCACACCACTAAGGCTCTGATATTTGATGGGAAGCCCCTGAAACCTCACCAAGGGTCTCATCAAATCAGGCAAGCCTCACTGTCCCATGTATTTACCAACTGAAGCATATATTCAAGTAAACCCATATTGAGGAGTCCATGGCTGTTTAATCAGCTATGCAGAGTTTTCTCAACCTATTGTTTCTATCAATACAGCCAAAATTCTATGAAATGGAATACCCTTGATGCTGTGCTTGAATATCAGTGCTTTACCTGAATAGAATCAAAATGGTATCTCTGTCACGTTAATTCCTTACTTCTTGCTTAGTGCAATGCATCTAAAGAAATGAAACTTATTGAATCAAGTTTAATGACATAATAAATTCTTCCCTTCAGACAATGTTGAGGCTTAATTCACTAGTGCACTTTAAAGCCTTTGCCTTTAGCATCTGATGGGTCATTAGTCTGTAATCCAACAGCTGGCATGTTTGGAATCTAAACTAAATCATCAAGTACCATATCAGTAGTTTCTGAAATATGACTGGCAGGTCAAGTGGCCTCAAAAAGACTGCCTGGGGCAGTTAAAACTAGGATAGGGTATGACTGAAACAGAACCAGTGATGAATCTGGAAGCATGTACTCAATAAAGACTTTATTCATTCTAACTCACTAAACAGCAGTTCTTCAAATGACTTGACTTGTATTTTTGATGTTTTTAACCAGTAGGTCATGCAATAAAATTGTCCTGTATGTGCCAATAAGCTTAACACACAGATCATTGACTTGCATGCTTGGGCACATTTTATTTATATTTTTCCCCTCAAGTTTTTCCATAGCAGCCTGAAATAAGCAATAGAATCACCGTTGTGTGGGAAAATATCTCATCTAGTGCGTTTAGATCACAGAACATTCAAAAGCAGAAAGTTTGATGAAACACTCTTTTGTCCTAAAAGAAACTGAAATGCTAGTTCTTACACCTGCAAAGTCACAATCTTAAGATGCTACTAATAATTAGGGCTTTTTAGCTGAATATTTCTCACATTATGTATTATAAATAGCCCTTATGCAACCATTTTAGGGTTTTTCAATATAAATCAGAAAGCCAAGTCTGCTTCGGAATTTCAGTTGGAAATTTGAAAGCATGCTATGCTCATCTCCATCACCCTCCACTACAGCACATGCTGAACACTCATGAGATTTGGTTCAAAGTCCACTTCAGTCAACTGACCCCAGTGCTATTTAGATCAGGCCCTTAATCTGCACATTGCACTTGTATAATCAGTAACAGCTTAGTTAGAGGACACACTTTTTCTTTCCTCCCACCCATCATTCCCCAGATTCAATGAAACATTTCCAAACCCCTCAAAATAAAAGACTAGCACTTTTGGTGAATACAGCTTGTCATATGCTATAGTCGTCATCTACGTGATAATTGCAGTTAAAAAAAAAAAAAACAAAAAACAAAACCAACAACCGAACAACCAACACAAAAAAAAAAAAAAAAAAAAAAAAAAAACCAAAAAAACAAAACACAAGCCTCACACAACAACAAAATGAAACAACACAAATACAACCAAACAGCAACCAAAAAATTTTAAAAAAATTAAAAAAAAAGAAACAAATGAAACAAACAAAAAAACACCCCACACAAAAAAACAGTAGGGAAAAAGAAAGAAATAAAAATCTTGCCACTTTGGCTCCCAAAAGATGCATTTTCTCTGCTGCTCCCCTGAGCTATGTTTCAACTCATGCCACAGCACCTTCTCAATGGGCACAGACGACATTGACACTAAGCAGGGGGTGGAAAAAGAAGATAATTCTTGCATCAAAGTCTGTTTTACTTACTTTTTAGCTACATTTCTTTATTTACAATAATGTCTGCAGTATAATGATATTCAGAAATAGTTAACAGTATAGGACAATCCCACTCTATGGTTGCTAAGCTACCAAGTGTATCACAACCCTACAAAGGGTCCTAAGGATTTCCACATGACACAGGTATCAATGGGCAGATGCTCCAGAGAACAACAGTACCAGAAAACAGTTGTAAAGCAACTCTAAATACCACAGTATTGAGGGAAACTTCAGCTACCTGGCCAGTTCCTTAAATCAATTCCTTGCAGTGTAGGTCTGTGGTGAGAAGACAGTTCCCAGCAAACCAAGTTGTAAATTATTACAAAGAAATCCTCTTCTGCCCTCATTACATATCACCAAGAGAAAACACAGTTAGGAAACAGAACATGAGTTTGTGTTATGAACTGTAGACCAGAGAATTACCCCACTGCTCACGGAATACCAAAACACTCAGATTCAAAAAGTTGACAGGATCACCTCAAATCCCCATACCTACTACAGAGGACGTGTGGGACAGCAGGCCACAGTCAACCTGCTTGATAGTCACTTTCACGAAGCAGTGATGTGAAATCCAGCAGGGTAAATCCCCAAATATCCCCAATTAGAAAGATAACTCATTTCCAGATCCAGCTTGCTCAAAGTTGTCTACAGATTAATTTAAATATGCATTAAGCACACTGTGCAACAGAGGCAAAATTACTTATTGCTTTAAGCATGCCCATGCTATTTTAAAATAGGCTGGCCGTCATGAGCATTTCTCCTATTATCTTTGGTGACATTTAATCAGTGCTTAAATGTTAAAAACACAAGGGAAAGAAATCAGGTTATATATTTGGGAAGGCAAACTCTTTAGAAATTAGGCTCATTTTCAAAAGCATACTTAACGAGTTGCTCACTGACTAAGCAAACGTAGTTAGCACATATATTTTCCTTCCTGGTAAGAGAAAAGTCACAGGATAGCCCAGACAGGGCCAAATCCTTTCTGGGGACATGCTGGCAAAGCCAAATTCAAATTCTCAGAAGACTCAGACCAATAACTTCAGCCTCTGAGCAATACTTTTCCTCCTTTTCCTTCATCTCTCACACACACCGCAGGGGTAGAAGGTGTATGTATAAAAATTATATTTTTTTCTCTTTTTTAAATTTATTATTGAACTATCAAAGGCACTCTGTCATTTGGGATCTCCCTCCACCTCCAGCCTTTGTATCCCAAGGTACTTCAGTAACAGCAGTAAGTGAGCCTAAAATGCCAACTTGAGATTTGCATTGTAAATGGCATATACAAAGAGAGATGTTTTAAACTTTGGTTGATCTAGCATATCAAAGATCTTTTTCTCTCTTTTTCTAAGCTACTTCAGTGACTGTATTGAAGTGAACTGAAAGGATTAGCTTGAAAGTGGCAAGAAATCTGGCATGCAAAGAAAAATCCCCCCCCCCCCCCATTTTGGTTGAACTCTTCATTATATGGGGGCCCCTTTCCTCTTCTGAAACACAATTTTCTCTCCATCTCTCTCATGCTATCCCGCTCTGTGTCAATACCAAACAAGGTGAAAATATAAAGCATGCAAGAACAGCTCCTAACATCAGTTTTTTCAGCCCCTGTTTGACCTTCTGCATTGCTAAACTGAGCACCGGAGTGAAGATTACAACACATTTGTTCGTTATTTCCTCTTTAGCTGTAGCTGGCAGTAAATCCAGTGATACTAATGGCCTTTGCCTCACCCACACTTTATCCTGAGATGCTTCTCTAAAGCACAGACCATTCTTGTGACCATGGCACATGTTGCAGAAACACATACAGAGAATGTTCTCTTCTTCACAAGGAAATCACAAGCTGTTTTCACTGCTTGCGGTGTGGTTAGCAGAGTCCTGCTCCAGTAACTTCTATGTGGGAAAAATGAAACAGCATGGAAAAGTCACCAGGGGAAGAAGAGCAGAAGGAATGACTCAGCTCTGAACCTGAATTCAGACGAAAATGAGTAAGAGCTCCCAAAATCATAAAAAAAAAAAAAAAAAAAAAAAAAAAAAATCATGACTGCTGATACCAATAGATCG